>JAQFZW010000059.1:0-138943 GCA_034687055.1 Heteromurus nitidus | reverse complement strand
GGCTTCAGCTCAAAGAGCTATTTGCATTATCTCCCTTACTTATGCAAATGAGATACCTTCGATATGTGCTGCGACAATAATAATAGTAATGTAATATGTATGCTTCCTTGATCTTGTTACTACTACCCTTATTATTCCTTCTTTTTTTATAGTCCTAACCTAATACCTTTTATCTGGCAGGCTTAGAATGCGTGCCAAGAATAAATGTTCAAGTCTGCAGAACACTTCTATCGCGTTGTTTCCTCCTTTAGAGAAACCCATAATGAACAATGTTACGCTATATCTGCAAATACAGTGTCGTATTACTACCGTGCACTACCGCCACGCTTACCTGCATGCACTGACCCTCACTTTGAAATAATCTTCATTAACAGTGAGTGTGTTTTTTCCCTTTCTTGCCAAAGTCACTGTCAAAACTACTTAAGTACGGAAAAAAACCACAATCCTTGAGCAGGTGTACACTTCAACACTGAAAATGATTTGAGTCATAACATGCAGCTTCAGATGGTGATCTAAAAGTAACACTCATGCATACAGCAGGCTTTCTGCTTCTAGTAGAAAATGAAGGTGGTTCATACGACATGTCTCATTGATTTCTACTTTTGTGGTAAATCCTCACCACAGACATGCAAAGGCAACCTGCAGGCTACCAAATTCATCTTCTGTGGATGCCGATGCATGCAAAAGTCACAGTCACGTCCATGTCTCAATGTGCCATCGGTGCACACAAAGGCAAAAAACCAGCATATGAGCATCCATACATAATATGTCAGAGATTGGTACTTCCAACAATGCGGAAACGACCTTCGTTAGCATCAATTGATTGAAATCAAACGACAATCTTAACAAAATCTTGATTTAATACTTAGTCAACAGTAAGCTACCAATGATAAAAGTTTTCCTTACCTCTTGGAATATTATGGCGAGAGAGCTCTTTGTCCCAGGTTTGATAAGACGCCTTCAGAGCTTCTGTCATTTTCTTGTTAGTTCCCGGAGTAAGCGGTGGCACCTGAGCCGGAAGATCTGGTAAATTATGGAAAAAATTTGCTGTTAGATAAATTATAAATTGTTTCAATCTGCGCCATCAATAAACAATGTACATTTCTAAACCGACCAAGAGTTGCACTTTTCATATTTGTTGCATGTGTTGCGTCGATATGTATCATAACGTAGTAAGCCAAATATTTGGAATTTCCAAAATTTCCATTATAAATTTCTTAACATAAAAATGTTATAACGTATCTACATTCCAAATTGTTCCCTATCGGTGTAGAAGAAGTTTAGCCGTTCATCCATGACCTTACTTATTCGATATGCAGCATGTGATCAGTATAATTACTGTATTCCAACAAGGTTTTTTTTGTCGTACTTCTTGTTCAAAGACTAAAACAAAACCGCGTTCCTTAATTTGTTCTTTCTTAGAAGATGGAACAACTGCTTCGCGAAGACCTCAGCAACCCTCCACTCTTTCAAGAGCATTTACTGCGTTTTATGTACTTAGGTTCGGTTATGTTTTACGTACCGATCACAAAGATCTACCGCCTGGCGTACCTAAAACAAGTCTCGTGCCCTTTTTGTACAGATCAGCATTAGAAAACAATAAACCCGACGATCGCAACACAACATATACATGCTTAAAGTGCACTTCCACAAACGTAATACGCTGCTTAGTGGTTTGATGACTTTCAGGCAAGCTGGTGTTTTTCTGGGCCCTTCAAAGCCCCCTTTTTCTTCAAGTCACACAAGATGTATCCAGTCAACTCCAATGAGTAAGACAATGATAATGATGTCGACGAAAGGCTGTGTGCAAATGGTTTCGGATAGCGTACTTTCAATTTTATGTACACCATTCCTATTTTCTGGTCATGTTGCAGGTGGAATAGTTGTTCGCATTGTAAAGCTATATATTTCAACGGCTCAGCACAAAGTGAAAAGGGATGACTATGCGGATATTGTAGTGCTTGCGACTGAAAGTCGAGATACAAAAACAGTGTTTGTTCTGAAGATACACCATATGACGAATGGACCATGATATGATGAGATCGGTTTGCGGTAATAACACTATACTTTGTGCGATTAAGGCTTGAGCGTGAAGAAAACAAAGTGCATTGTTACTCTTCAAATGCGGCGATACAGCCTTAGTTTGTGAAGTATGACACATTGTCTGTATACACCTATGCACGATGTGAGGAGCAAAATTTGTGCAAAATACTTATTCACGCATGTAAACTATAAGCACAACAGACCGGGAGCATACAATTACATTAATAATTTTAAAATTGCTTTAATTTTTCATAGCACTTTATAAATACAACGTACATTTATCCGAAAATACGGTACCTCATTTTCAACCACCTAACCGTTTTTGCTAAAACGAGCAAAAAATGCACACAGCCATTAAAACACTCAATTTTGAATTAAAGTGTGAAAACATTTAAAGTACATCTTTGATGTGCACATCTTGATGTCCTTTGTCACGGAATATCTTTCAAAAAAATGAATTAATGCATATACCTCCGTGTTTGAATACATTCGTGCTATTTAGAAAGCCACAGATATCAGTATCAAGTTCAAAGTCTTAATTTTCGTTCCGAAAGATGTATACGGAAGACATGTATGTTTACCTACATTGTTGAAAATTAGCTATGACTAACTTTCAAACATTATTTTCAAAAATAAAGCGTTCGTCATGAATGAGCGTGAATTACAGAGAAAGCTAACTAATGAATGGGAAAGAAGTCTGACGAGACGATTATATGAGTAAAATTGCTGGAAAATGACGGTGGGTTCATTATGTGAAGAGCATGAAAACTGAATTGAGACAATTTTACATGGGAAGATTTGAATACAAATGTCGGGTTGACTGTTTGTAGTGTTTTTTGCTTGAATAAATGAATGAACCTCTCTCAAATGTGTGTCTATTTTTATTCTGAGGCAATAATGTTCTCAAACTTTTAACGTACTCGAAAATAGCTGGAGCGAATGAGAATTTATAAACAATCCTATGCAGATACATACGTTCAATTATTCCAATCTCTTATTCCCTAAATAAGTTGAAACGCTCCGTACAACGTACGTATCTCGCAGGTAGGAAAGCTCCTTAAACAACAAGATTATGCCTACATCCTTTGCAAACATTATGCCAGCGTTACCTTGCTGGCAACCACGTTGAAATTTTCAGCAATCCAAGGATCAAATAAACTTATGGCTATTGTACTCGAAACTGGAGGAAAATAAAATACGAGTTAACAACCCGTCAACTTGTTCAGGCTCCGAGGCACGGAAGACGGCAGGGACGGACCTTTGCCCAGAATAAAAAGGTACCTCGAAGCACGTAGTATACGAATGTGATCTTGCCGACGGACGACTGGTATTCCTTTTAAAAAGTCTACCTACCTGGCTGCCTGATTAGCTTATTTGTGTAAGCAAGATAGAACAAAACGATGTGAAATATGCCGACAGTGTCGGAATATTTACCTTGTGAAAAGTTGACCACTTAGAGTGACCTAATCAACACCACGAAATACGGAGACGGTCCACTTCAAACACGTAAATTTCCTTGACCATGAAGTTTTGAATCATTAAACAAACACCTCATCGTATCTGTCTTTTACCTAATATTCAGTCCCAAATCCCACCATGAATCTGGGTGTACCGACACGAACCTTTTTGCTAGCGGCAGGTTCATAAAAGTACAAATGTGAAGGTTAATTTATCGTTAATCTTTTAGCTACTTCAATTGGACCTGACGGAAAGAACTACAATTTGTAAAACTGACCACCGTCAACAATACCAAGGGAGAATCCAAACATTACATACCGAGAAATTTTCCCTACTTTGAACGCGACCAGCCTCCGTCGAACAGACAACAAAGTACAAACAAATAATACATTTTGTGCTTAAATGAAATATACATTCGTACTACGGCCATGATTGTCGGCATTTACCAAGAAATGACAAAAGTCATGATTGCACCAAGTCTGTCAATTCAACTTTGCAATGATTAAGACTTAAAAACAATATTACAAGCACAAGGATTTTATCAAGCAAAATTTCTTCTAATTAAATATCTTCACTTATTAGTTTAAAACAGATATGGGCATCTACTCAAGATTCGTTTCGTTCAAATTGTATGCAGTCATAAAACACGAACAAGATAAATGTTAAAACTGACTTAATCTGCAGTCCCTTTGAAAGAGAACGAACACATGTGCATGTGAAAAATAAAAGGATCTTACAGGTTGACCCTACGTTCAACATGTTCCTTCGCACCGGACACCATCATCTAACGAGTCAAGATGTGGCCCGTCTACACTCATAATAGAAAGAGACCATCATTCTATCTGTATAATATAGAATTCACATCAACTGCAGAGCAGAGTCAAAGAAGTAACCGTTTCAGTCAGCCAGATGAGGACAAAGCCGCACTGCACATCATATGAATGTTCACATAAGCTTTCCTCCAAACAGGAGCAAGAAACAGTAGCCCGAGGACGCCTTCATTCAAGTGCAAGTACCTAATTTATCAGAGTCCTTGTACTTCCTACTTAAGTTATTTTTATAAATATGCTTTCATACATTCTTATATAGTTCACAAAAAAGTTAGATGAACGCTGGTGTACGCATATGTTGTTCTCAGAATGAACGAAGGTTCCTTAGCACGGATCCTGCCGAAGGGAGATCGTACGCTAGTAACTTGTGGTATGGACAAATACATAAAGTAATTGGACAAAGCTCTAGCAGCAGCCTGCTCGCATCCCTGCTACCCAGCTGACGCTTCTTTATGAACAATCTAACATATCTTCCGAAAATAAGATAACTGTCCAGAGATCGTATATACATAGTATGAATGCGAACAGTAATCGGATAATCGACCCGTTGTTCAGCCTTAACTATTAACTATCCACCCACGCATAGCAAAAAAGCATAATATTATACCAGTCGTTAAAATATGAGTATATGTATACTTGGAATATGCTTGAAAATCGAAACAGACATATCCAATAAGATTCTACGAGATTTCCATCCCTAACAATTGCAACTATTTCACTAAAAGCCATAATGTAGATCATCCCACAATAAAAACAACGACATCTACAGAATGCTCGAGGTGACGAGACACATCCGGTGTATTCATTCATTCTGCTGGCTAGTGATACGATGACTGGAAATGTAAGATATAAAACACACAAGTCAAACCCACATCGTATAAATAATCCATTAGCAGTGCTGTACTTTCTCCGTAGGTAAATGTAGAACGCTAGTTACGTCTACATCAAGTATAAGCAGTTGACAGTCTCGACACGCTTTTCATTATAATTAAGAATGACAAATGTCTTTTTATGGCGACTGAGCATTGAGCCGCTATGGAAGATTGGCATTCATTTATTTTCATCCCGTGGAAGGTAGTAAATCAAGACAAATCGAAATGTAAACGCCATAAATGAACTAAACCATCGGTAACAGCAAAAATGAAACTTTATCTACATAAGTTCGAAGTTATGATAATTATTACACTCCAAACTCAGCTTAGTAAAAAGAACCATGACAAGATGATGATTTCAATATTATTCTATATATTTTAAGGTCACCATACGAAAAAAATTGATGTGATAAGTACATATAAAAGACAGGCAACATCTGCACCGTTACTAGCTGAAGCAGCTAAGAAAACACCGGAGAGAACCCTCCAAGTTTAGACTGAATACGACACAAACGGCAATCTAAAACAGTCATTCATTCATAGATACGTTTTGCAGCAACTCCTTGTCGTGTGGAATGGATTATCATGAATATATGTACACAAACATAAATTCTTATAGAACACAGCCTTTTCGATCCTTCCATTTCTAATTTTTAGCTTAAACCAGACCAGCAGCAGTTGAGACAGGGACAACTTTGGAAAAAACCAAATCAAGAAAGTCAGGGTTGTGTATTTAGTTCTTTTAAAATCAACACTCCGTATGCACATGGAGAAGTAAAATATGAGATCTCCATTCAAAAATTTAGAACTAACCCGAGTGAAAAGGACGAGTAGAATATTTCACTCCGTTTTATTTCTGACAGCTAAACGCACGTATCTCCTGTGGAACTAGGGTAATGTTTTAACGCTTGTGCCTGATGTTTTTAAAAAGGACATTTTCAATTCTTGAAAATGTGTTTTACGGTAAGACGAGATTGTAAGCAACAAAGTGTTGCATCTTTATGACTTTCCCTATTCGTAAACTATAACTAGAAGCGAAGTACGCTATCTTTATATATATCTGTATATCCTCAACTACAAGCATGCTAACTGCTGTCTTCAAAAATAGTTTGTCTCCCTTTCTCTATTTCTTCTTTCATCTGAGACAACTTCCAGAAACATATGCAACTTCTGTCAACGAAGATACTTGAGGTAGGTTGTACATGACGTTATTGACACAATTTTTATGCGTCATCCTCCAGAATCTTCAGATCCCTGGAGTTATATTAAAGAAGCTATAACCTGTATATGACAGTGCAGTGGAAATGTAAAATATTAGTAGGTTTACTGTTTTGACTAAAGTAATGTTTGAACGAAGGGACTTTTCGCCGGAAATTGCACGTCTTTCTTTTTATGAAGACAGGCATGGACCAAAATTCTAAGAAATGTTCGGTTTTTGATAAATTATGCAATTACGTCAAATTGGCAACTTAATTAAATATTTTGTATACTGAAAAAGAGTTAATAAATTAATATAAATGGAAAAGGTTAGTTTTGTTAGGTGTTTCCAAAGTATTATATACCTTAGCTGAAAGAGAGAGGAGATAGCATCAGTAGAAGTAGTAACACAAGTCCGAAAATCGTACACACGTTTCCCATTACCTTTAGGACGTCCGCAACTTTTCATCGCTCGTATTCCCATTAAAAGACCGGCGCCAACCGAGTCAACATACATAATCATAACCTTAATGTTTAAGTTTTATAACGGGATACTAATTCCACTTTCCCAACACTTTATGGCATTAAGTTAGCAATATTGCAGCACTAGTTAATAGGTATACGCGTGCCATACATTTTCCTCGGTATTCGCACCTTTTGTCTTTTCAACAACTTTAATTTCGAATCTCAACTCAACACACTTTGGCAAGTCTGCGTTTGTAAAAAACTATAACGCTATGATTTAAGTAAAAGGATCATAATCGTAATATAATCGAAGAAATATGTAGAAGTTTATTTAAATTAAGTACATGTAAAAATATGATTTAAAAACTGTATTTCAAGACCTATTAAATTCTTTCTAAAAAGAAATTGTTTTACTGCATTTTTCGCACGTTACTTTCTTTGGCACAGGTTTTCAAGTGGCATTTTCTTGCTAAAATTTCGTTAAATAATAAAATAATACGACAGTATGCTTAATTCCGTTCCCTCAGAACTCGCAAAAAATAATTCACACATACCACTCAAACTTTTAAACAAGCCAATGTAAGAACACAATATCACCGTTTGCTATTGAACAAAGAGCTTCCGTTCCTGAAGAGAATTTTGCAAAGGAAAAGTGTTGCATTAACAGAAGACACACGTGGATACAAATAAGGGTAAGTCAACCACCACACAGTGCCCACATGTTGCTTGTACACAGTCCAGCGGATGAGAGCGTACTGGAAGTGGTCCTATTCCAAAACACACGGCATGCATCGATGGACAGTATAAAGCAGAGGGAGAGAGAGAGCTCAGAAAAGCAGGGGTGAATAGGTACCTTCCACCACCGAGCCATACAAATGCGTACATACATGCATAATATAAATCCACCACCTAGACACCGCCTTCACTGCGTTGTTACTTGTTCTGCTTCGAAAAGTCCAGCAAGCTCAAGTAATAAGCAACACAGTATCTCATCCTTACTCCACACATACAAGTGAACAAGACGAAGACGAAACATATGCAATCATAAATTGTAAAAATTAGGACCTGACCGAACAAGTATATGTAGATATTATTACATTCTAGCATCGAAAGTAAGTTGAGTATTGAAACTGCCGAAGCTATGCTTCTCCCAGTACTCTTCTTATAGAATCACCAAATCGTAAATATATAAAAGCAACAACATCATCATCATTACCATTTTAGTGTCTGTCAGTTCATAAGCATGCAGATGCGTTTGAAATGGGAAAGAGCAAAAGTGAGTGGAAAGAGGCTTCGTCTCTCTTTTTAGGGTTAGACAATGAGCAGAGCACACGATCTCCTGTTTATCCATCCATCCCTTATCTCGCCCCTGTTTAACAACTTGGTCCAAAAACGTCGTATGAGTTGTGGAGTGCTTCAGCAGCAGAGAGTGCGGTAGTAGCATCTGCCTCCATAAGAAAAAAAACGGTGCTACCTCCCACCCACACATCGTATACATCGGCATGTGTGCTTGCATCTTCGATGTTTAATATTGCAGGAAGGATAGCGTCAAAGCACAATCTTGCTTTACTATTCACTATCACTCTCAGAACAGCTCATTATATCCGTCCTCCTCCGCACGTTTTCAGAGCAAAAATATTGTTTGTTACAGGTCTTCGTTTTAAATCACATATAAAAACTTGCAAGTTGAACGGTGGAGTATCTGAATTACGACAGGCAACGTGTGTGATTATATGAGGAGCAGAATTTGTTATCTGCATGCATTGTGTTGTATTGCATTGTGCCTCTGCTTCTCCGTAATCATCGTTCTAACTATTTTACACAGCATGTGAGTATATAGTTTCGGAGTCTGATAGAAATGCCTTTTGCTAATCTGGCACTTGGTATACAAGTGGTAGTGGTTCGGCTACGACGCTACTCTACTGTGCATGTTCGTTTTTAGTAACTACACGGTATTTGTCTCCTTTCGCTAACTGAAGGAATCTTTCTCTCCGTAATGATATATTCTAGAAGAGAGCACAGTGAACAAGGAGAGTCACAGTGGCGATGAAGACCGCCCATCAGAGGAGGGCTGGAGGCCGGTCATGTCTCAACTCACAAAGCTTCCAAAGAGAAGTTGAACCAGGCCCACTGTATAATCCGCCAAGTTGTAATGGAAAGTTTTGCAAATTCAAGAACTACCTGATTTCGCTTTTTCGTCAAGTTACATATTTTGGGAAGTAAATGCTGCAAATTTTCACATTCTAGCCGATAGTATTAAAATGTATACCTTTAGAATTGTTTATCTGAATCAGTGTACAACTGCGTAACTCAAGCTGGTTTGTTTGGTAGTTTAGTTTAAGAGAGTAGTTGATTGGCTTATAATTACAATGAACCTTTGGTGCTTCATATCCTAGGATGCCATTGTTTTCAAAAATATATTAAGCTATAGCGAAGCATAGGTAATGCCTATGTGAACCGATAAACACGGTCTTTCAAAGAGATGAGCCGCAAGTAAGCGGCGGCACTTTTGTATAGAGCTGCCGATACTAATGACTTTTCTAGCGTACGGACCGCGTACCTGTCTTCTAATCCGTCGGTCTCGATTTAACAATCTTTCAAATTATGTCGAAATGAATACATTTCGAGTCTACAAACTAGTGCATGCTGGAAACTAAGTATAAAAATCTTGCAATACGAATCTAGTTTCTCTGTGCCCCCCAATGGCCCCCAATAAGTTTAGTCACTAATATGAATATGAATACATCGAGAGGAAGAAATACCAAGAAAATTTAATTCACCTGTTTATTTAGCAGAAGGACGCTTCCATACTTTCAACATTTTGCTTGCTATGTATAGCAGAATAGCATGTACGTAAATGCATGTTTTATAAACCTGACAGGAAACTGCACTAAATTCGAAAATGGGGATACGCATGCACCAATGAAGATTGCATGCATCTTGCGATATACCTATATCAAGCAAGTCAGAAAAGCCAGATCATTTGTATAAATAAGGTGTTTCCTTTGGCCCACTGGCAGACTTTTTCCTTACCAGTATTACTGACAAAGAGAACTGCTCCAGGCCCTTTCTTCAAGATTTTTATGAATGAACGTAGTTTGCGTCTGGCTTTGTACGTGCAAGATGAAGCAAGTATTCTGTTACACGTGAAAAAACTGGCAGCAACACACACATACAAGTACAATTCACGCACAGAGGAGGGATCGCCACCACCAGCTCCACCGGAAGTTAGGGAAACTCTCGAGGAAAATTAAAGACGCATGCATGTTCACATTACATGGAGCGCATATTGTAAATCTTAACATAACACGAATATATGCACCAGATACTACACTATTATGCACATAACCTGATTTCTCACAAATAAATGTGATGGATGTATGTTCGACAGAGGTTTTTGTTCACCGTAATATCTGCATTCAACTGGTCTGAGATTTTTATTTTATTTTTTATTCCATTCAATCTTTGAATTTAATGCTTTGACACGTCGGTACGGCAGAGTTCTAGCTGGTTGGGCATAAAGTACATGCTTCTATGTTACTTGTACAAATCCTGGAAATGCTTGTTTACATACATGTGCATTGAAAGGTATTTGTATGTGAGTTAAACATCAGTACAGTGCATTCATTCATGCACGATGATACCACAATTTACTGAAAATTGATCCCGGAAAGAATCCTAACAGATTCTTCAAAGTTATGGAAAATTGGATGATATGTAATACTGCTTAATTGTACAACAATAATATGCACGTTAGCTCTATTTCAGAAATTGTCTGTCATTTGATAGTTTAAATGTAAATTCATATTGTCGAGATTCAAGATAAACATCCCGTTCTGAACTGCAGAAAGATCTATTGAGTCAAACTGGGGCACAGGTACAATAAGAGATTGACGAAATGAATGACGATCCTTGCCGGAGAAACTAAACTAGAGAAAACAACGTTTACATTTCCTATGTGAAGAATATTTTGGGATCAAAAAGCAATTCATCGTCAGTGTTGAAATGATAATTTATACGACAACTTAATCAGCAAAGATAAATCATACACATCGAGATCGGTATTTCTTGCATATGACATATTTAAAACGGCAAGTGTGAGTTCGGGTAGCCAGAGCCACTAATTAGGCATACGCGGTAAGCCGAGATTAAGGAAAGGATAATGCTTGCGTGATCGAAATAATACTCATTTTGCAAAATGGAAAACAAATGAAAGCCACTGCATCAATCATTTGACTTTTAACAAGACAACCAAAAACCAAGAGATAACATATCATACCATTTAGAAAAACAAGAAAACAGAGCCTAACATGTTGCACCACAATTGGTAAATGGCAACCAAAATCATCACGAGAAAATGGAATAAAATAACAGACACCACATCTCAACTTTCCAAGACCCTCAGTGGTATAAAGATACATAAGTAGTCAAAACTTAAGATATGTATTCCAAGTATCTATGTGTAAGAATATTGAAAGCAGCACCGAGATATCTATATTATATTGTTATGACCCAAAGACTTTTGTCCAGAATGCCTCTATTTCACTACAGGAATGCGTTGTAAAATATATTGAATGTAAATACTCAAACCACAGAAAATTAACAAAACGGACCGATAGTAACGAGAGGACCGGAAGTCTCACTTGGCTTAGAAATAAGAGATAATAGAAAACTCGTCAAGAACGAGTTGTGTGAAAATGGAGTCCAGATAATCTTTGGATGACATGAAGCCAGCCAAATTTTTCAATATACACAGGTTTGATTATCGTTATTTAAATTGTGCGACCCATACCAGATCTCACAGTATTTGTTAGCGAAAAATAACGATAGGATGTGATAACTGAAAATGGCATGAATCACAAACACTTGCTCAGACAACAAAACACTTTTACGTGTACATAGTACATGTACAACTACGTTACATTAACTGAAGTGAAAAACACTATCTACTTAAATACTATATAAATAAAATTAGGTGTGGATCACTCATTTTCTGGAAATTAGATGTATCCTAAGCTCCTAATGAGATGCTGTTCAAAGATAGTTATTTCGACTATATTTTGATTCTCCCTTGACCCCATACAAATACCCACAACTATATACGCATTACATTTACGATGCCCAAGATCATAAATGAAATGAGTGCTACAATTGCTGCTTTTCATAGAGCAGGAACATTCCGAGGGTTCATTTTTGAGTCCAAACATACGTTGACATCGGACAGGGCATGGACCTCAAGATTTGTCGAGCCAACATAAAATACAATTAAAATTAAAAACCCTTGCATGGCCAGAACAGAATACTCTGAATAAACATCGATCATACAATGCTTTTCTACATTTCTCGTTTCATATTCGAAGATAATGAATCTAACATGGAATGGATGTACGGCTACCAGAAATTTTTTGTGATGCCGTGTCCATCCTCTGTATTGCTTTTATTGTATTCAGGGAAAACTAGAAAAGGGGTAACCTATTTCGTGCTATGCTACCATCGTCAAATGAATCTTGAATAATGCGTATACCTGTAGAGAAGTGAACATGTACATTCATCTGAATAGTTTTGAAATGGTTGTTCGAAATCGTATATAATGGGACGATTTTGTCTACTCTAATAAACATACTTGAATAAAAATACACATATCCAAACACTTGCTTATTCTGGGCAAGAGATAAAGCGAGAAGTAGAAAACAGAAAGTAAAATTATTGTTCAGGATTCATTAGAGGTAAGTCGTATCAGATTTTGAGACGCAGTGAGCAGAACCAAATTACATAAAAATGCATCAATCACAAAGCAACAAAGGAGGACCTCTCTGTATGCACATGTAGAGTTCTAGGAGCAAATGTATAATTTTCTATCCTGCAATCCAGACAATCAAATGAATCATACGAACATACAGTGCCACCAAATGTTGAATATCACAGGTATGCATGCATACGTATGGCTACATGTTTATGCACAATTTCATAAAAATTCTAGCTTGGAAGACATCTATTATTTCACAATCCATGTTGGTCCAACTACTTGTCCAGCGAAAACAGATTTCTTTTACACGCAGGGTAACTCCGTAGAACAGCAATGCCAAGTAAATTTGAGGATGCTGCTGCTTTCATACCAGTTTAAACCACTTTTTAACACTGAGAATTTTGTTAAAATAGTTCAAAAATCAGCAAAGCAACATGACTATGACAAAAACTAGTAACCTCGCCAGTGTATGAATATATATGTAGATGTACATACATACGTTCAAGTTATAAACTTAATTATCAACACCTTACATCAACCTCATACAGGCACACACAACTTGCACTGCGTTTGAATCAACACATATAGATACCCGATACCCGTTAGTAAAATTACATTGCGTAGGTGGTTTTGTGCTCGTTCTTTAAGTAGAAACGTTGAAATGTGGAATGGAGAGCATCACATCGTACCATCAACAACACCTGTTGCTCCTTTCTCCGTCAAATAAACTCTTCTTAACGGTCACCCCACCCTATCACATCCGCTTACATTACCTGTTTTTTATACCAGCATGTCTTCTCACACTAGTTTTTCACCCTTTCTACTCTCCTTGAAGTTGTATTTCCTTTGTAAACACATGTGCCCTTTTGCACTCAAAATTTTTCGCCGTGTAGGTGGAATACATAAGTAAGCAAGTTAAAAGCTAGCCGAAAGAAAACCCGAAGTAAGAATTTAGTCGGAATGTGAAATTAGACCAGACTTTTCGCTTAATTCTGCCTGTACAATCCTTCTCAATCCAAAAAGTCGTCAAAGTGTATACATGCATTGGAAGAGAAATGCTTCTGGATATCGATAATGACGGTGACGATAATATGTAAGTTGACTAATGTAACGCATTGTTGTCGCTTTCTACAACACGAATAGAATGAAATAAACGCATCATCCACGGACCGTAATAATAGTGATGTACATTGTATACCATGTATTATGCAATAAGCCAAAAGAAACGGCAGTTGAAGTTTTCTGAGACGATTCAGAATAATGGATAGACAAGTGTAGTATGTCTAAATTGATATAAATACTTCTTGTGTAAAGTTAGCATAAAAATATTTACAATTTCTCCATTTTTGTGCATGTGGATGAGCGACAGACTGGCTTCAGTTCTCTGATGAAGCACAACAGCTTGCTCATGCATAAAAGTTCTCACACGATGGCTTAGTAGTTTGCATAGCCTTGACTTGTCTGTTGCTCACAAGTTTGACCAAAATGGACCGGAAGCCATGCAACAAATAATAGCACGTATGAGGCAAGTCAAGCAGACGCTTTTTGAGATACCTGTAATAATCTTCACGAATGTATATGGTATCACTCCTCTAGTTTATTGTGTAGTGGTGCGTGATATTGTAAGTACTCAACGGGGAATGAGAATGGAGGAATGTTAATCAAATAAAAGCAATAAATTATCCATGTGATGGGGTAAATACACATCAAACATATACAACCGAAAATTCAAGGGACCCATGTAAAACCAAGATGTTATCATAATGCGATACAGTTCTCGTAAACAATTCAATACACGCTGAATAAGCTTCTTCGAATTTTTGAATGAAACGAAAATTTTCACGAAAATTAAGTTAGTTACATATTTTAGGAAAGATAATTTTATCAGCAAAGGAAAAAGATTATCCAAGTGTTCATGTGCTACTGAAATCACATATTGAGCAGTTATGCAGATTATGCTAGGATTTTAAGCAAGCTCCATGTCAGAAAACCTGAAAAATGTAGCACGCTCATCGATCCCCTCATCGATTAAGAGATCGTGTTATACTGGATATTATACTACGCATGTGACAATTACGTGCATACATTTTCTAATATTAATAAAATGAGTCACGTGAATGAATCGCTAAAGAAATATTTAAACAGTTTAGGAACTAAAAATGTTGCAACATCATTGAAATAGCTAAAGAATGGGTAGCCGTTTAACGGTTTAACCCATTTATGCTCAAATCATCAATGAATATCTTACACGAGACGAGTCGTGTTACGTGAATGTGAATACGCAAGAGGAGATGCATAAATGAATGCATTCATCACTTTTGTCAGATTACTTGTTGCTTAATAATCTTATTTGTCCGTACGAATAATTGCTGAGAGGGCATGGCAAAATAATGACAAACTGCTTTCATATGCTTTGAATCTCGAGGACCTCATACTCCCACCTTTGTTGTGTGCAGTTAGCAGTACGTAAAGTTGATGATGTTAGCACATGAGTGCATGCATGAGCTGGTTTGAAAAATTTCAATTAATTTTGTTCCTTGAAATGAACAGGTAAATATTCGTTGCAGGGAGGGTGTATAAGCATCATTCGCCCGTCGACAATTGGAAACTTATGCATGCATTATAGTCGAGTGATACGATGAGATTTTGTCACAGGAGACGCTTGAGATGATTCACTGGATTGGTGCGTTAAATATATATTTGTCAACAGGATTTTAAGGTGACACCAATCCACGCGAGCCTGTCACTGTCAGTCGATCACAACAATTGGTATTGTAAACTAATACGTTTTGCTACAGCTCCGCGTAAAATTGTTTCGCAAAGATGGAACCTTGAAGTGGCATCTACATTTTTTATTTCATTCGTAAGTACAAAGCACGAAATGTTGCTACTCCCTTCAAAGTACACAACATTCCACCTAATCCATTTTAAGACAATGACAAAATTTTAAAATTATCTATATTCATTCTCTACCCTTGCCTGCGTACTTCGTTATATTATTATTATTTGGAAACATGTTCTGTGAACCGAGAACCCGTATAAAAACCATGTAACGTCAACGTAATGTAATTATTTATGCATGCATCATACATTCTGTATGCAGGGATTCGGCTGCTTTCGCGTACTTCAGAACTGGGTGGGCGTAACGATAACTTTGCACACTTGCAAAGCGAAAAAATAACAAATAAATGTCATTCAAGGAAAGTCACCTGAAATTGTAGTTTTTGCCAGCATCACAATTTTGTCGTCACCAAATTATCATTGTTCCATTGTTGTCATTCTCAAAGAACATAAAAATACTTAACCTCCAACGACACAAAAGTAACATGAGTGTACGATTATGAAAAAATTATCGTTACACCACATAGTTAAAAAGATGAGATGTTAGTAAAGAAACCTTGAATTCTTGGAACGTTAATGAAGTTCGCAGATAAATTCACTACTAACGTTATTCTTTTTGAACTTATGCCACGGGTTCCTGCCACGCACCATGCACAGCAGACAGCAATATTTAAGGCAAACAAAATGGTATGCTTGAGCAAAATGTTTTGAATTTAGTTAGGTAAAAATACTGTTCTATGTTTAAAACTATTATCTGGACATGATAACAAAAATTGTGTAGGTCAGGTGTCTGCTTCTCTGGCTGGATGAACAAGATCCGTCTATGAATGTATGTATATGTATCCAGTGAGAGTAAACACCTTATTTCTCTCCCCCACAAAAATATGCTATGCTACTGCTACCAAGATAATATCGTGGGATTTTTCTACCTGAGCGTAAAATTTTAAAGCAATTTTCGCTACGCCCGACTTCAAACCCTCGGTATAAAACCTCGCATGCAATGAGAGAAGAGCACAATGAATCAGTCGTAGAGATATATGAATAGGGGGAATCGGTGAATGAATAGAAGAACTGTAGAGTGTAGAGCGATGCAATGCAATCAGCTTTCAAAATGGTCTATTCCATTTCTATCTTTAGCATGCACGATGAGTGGGGAACATTCAGAGAGGAGACTGAAAAATAACAATAACAGCAGGTTGTCATTGTCATTCCTCTACATCGACAACATTTAACCATCCCCATGATATGCATTAAATGAAGGGAGGGGTGGCTAATTAATAACTAGAATCACTCAAGGGAATCAATTGCTAAAAGAAATTGTTTCCACGAGTAAGCAAATATCTAATAACCTATTAGATATTTTGTCGATTTAGGACGATTTTTTGTCATTCTTACATTGTTACATCTCCGATCTTTGATGAACCCATTTCGTTCATACACTATCAGATTAACCAGTAAATTTGGGCAAAGGGCTGATACTCTGTAACTAATAATTCAAACCATCAAAATGACCCAAAATATGCTTCTACTTCTAGCTTCATCATGCGATGAACGTAAACACATGGATTGTACTGTGACGTTTATAGGTTTATTCTATGGGAAAATATTGTTTTGATGCTCATTTATTTCGGGAGTAATAAGAGAGGATTCGTTTCGTACATTCTCCAATCCTACGTAGAACATTTTATATACATGTGTAGAAATATAACGAAGCACACGTGAATACACATTAAATATGAGTAGATTATGCATAAGTCCCTTTGAAAACTGCTGTATTATATGCACGATGACGATAATAAAAATAAATAGTACAAGCCTGAATTGTCTGATAGATAGGGTTGATGTGTATGTATGAGAGCACCAGCCGTACTTCCGGCCATCACACATTAACTATCATCATTTTTGTTGTTTCCATTGCGAGCTACTGCTACCACTGCACCCCTTTTCTTTCCAATTTCTTCCACTGCCATTAAAAGTAGAGGAACGCCGACGATGCGTAGGTACTACTTGCTTGCTACTGCTGAGTCTTAGATTGTTGCGGTGGACATAACGTGTCGCCGTCTTTGTTTCTTTCCTCCATTAAAGCTCCCTTTGCGATATCTCATTTGAAAATGCCAAAAACACCATGAATCTTGTGGGCGAGCTGACAGAAGCGTTCGGACAATAAAATCTGAAGATTAGACTTCAAACTTGCGTCAAAATGAACAGGCCTCTAAGAGAAATTATCAACCCGATGCCACTACGTGATAAACCTATATACATCGAGCTAGTTTTGATCGAATCTATTTTTCCTACAAGAGGACAAACGAGACGAGTGGGGTACGCAACCAGCATTTGAAAGTTTATAGTGGGTTAATGAAACAACATAACAGAAGCTGGTGGGTAAAGCGACGCCTCGTCACCCAAGCGTGACCTCAAAAAACTAAACTAACTTATTTCATGTAGGTTTGAACCCTATCCCCGTAGTGGCGTTTTTCCCTTCGCCAGACATACCTAGTTCTAGTCCTACAATCGCTGTTACACATGAAACTCTTAATCCAACAGGACTAGAATTTTTAAATCATTGTTTCGGGGAACTTAAAAATACTTAGAGTTTCCCAGACTTATAGTTTATCGCAATTATCATCATGTGCAAATAAACAGATGTGGTTCTATTATCTTTCGGAATAATTTCAGGTCAGTCTCTTCTCACACTCGCATTTTTGTAGGCTCCGAAACTTGAAAAGATGCTTACAAGCATTTCGTGTACATGGTGGCCAAACAAGATTATCCTCGTGAGAATTCGAAAAATCGACCAGTTAAGTGAAATCAGAGCGAGTATAGGACTGGCCAGAAGGCATATAGCCATTAGGCATCTATGTATGTCGGACTAAAGAGCACAACAAGCGAAGTAATAGAATGTACTTCGGACGTAATGGAAGTAGTGGACGGATGTTGGACAAAATAGCGTCCAAGAAGTAATCACGCTTGGATCACATGAAAACGAGGCGAGAAAAATATATCATCGTATAAAAACCTCACCTCCCAGCTGCAGCCTGCGTAGTAAGAGAACTAGAAGACTTTTCCACCACAACAATAATCATATATAAAAATTGTGTAGGCATGTAAGAAATAAGTATACATATACGCAGGAATATACTTTATGTAAATTGCGAATGACTATACGGACATAGGGGTTAATCTGCAAGTCCAACATCGTTCGCATCATCATCATAATCATCAGTATTCCAAACAAACAAAACAACAGGGCACTAAATTACGGCCCCTCATTGTAATTCGATGGCAAAGTCTACTCTACGCTTCGCTTCTATGAACTTCTTCGGCGGCTTGCGGGTGTGCAGTAGTGTGTAGGAGTGGGAGTAAAAGTAAAGGGATGCTAATAGATGGTACATAAACAAAGCGAAAGCCTCGCAGGTTATTCGCCAGTTTCATGGCCCACATGCCATGTATCATTTTCTGTGACTGATAATATCGCATCCACACATCACACACATACATATCGCATTTTACAATTTTTACCTGCCTATCCATCCACCCAAAGTGCTCCGACAAGAGTTATACTGTGTGTTGCAGAGCTCCCTTTTGCACCCTGTTTTGTGTTCCCACGGTTGAAATTTTCCCATGCTGAGCGATTTTTAGTCGAGTTCCCTGTTCCTAATTACTCATTCCATCGCTCTTTTACTACTCACTCATTTTCGATGTTGACTTTCATGAAAAAATAAAACCTTACCACCTGTACATCGTATGAATGCATGCAACCCTACAGTACCAGACTACCGCATTAAAGAGATTATAATGAGGTAGCAAATGGACACTCATCTTAAACAATACGGTTGATTCGCCCCTGTGACTACATGTTTTTGGGGGTTCTCCTCCTCCCTTCCCAGATGGAAAGTGCAACATCGGTGAAACCTTAATTTTTGTGTCAGATGAATTGCTGATAATAACAAATGGTGAAGGTGAAATTGTGTCGGAATTTTAACCTGAAGTACTTGATATCGCCCTCGTAAAAACGAAGTACATTCGTTTTAGGTCGTTGCAAAGATATATACATTCATACATGCTTTTCCAGCCAGACTTTTGATTTTCCCATGACTTACAGCGCTTGTGTATAATTTGAAATATTTTCGGAGCACCAAAACTTGTCCCCGAGAGGTTCAAGTAGTATTCGCTTACTTAGTTCAATTGCTTTATACTACACATGAAGTTAATAGTACCTCAAAAGGTATCTTGTGGGAAGCGATTGATGAATACTTTTAAAACGAGTACCATGTAACGTCAAGATTATCTTCACATTAATTACTCTAAATTACGTAGATTATTTTCGTCATTCCTTAGATCACGAGATATTGCACTAGTGATCATTCTTGAGCTGACCACGCAACTTTTCTGTTTGTGAGAACTGGAAAAATTTGTAGTATTTCTCTATAGTTGATTTTACTTGCGATTAGACTAGTAGAAGGTATTTATACGCATTTGTTTACCTTTACGTGGGTTATCTCATCAATTTAGCAAACAATTCAACCTCGAATCCGCTTTTGCTATAGTCCAGTAGTTCAATAATTTTGCAATTAGCTTTTCAGGTATAACCATACATGTGAACATTTTCCTATTCTATGATGAATGAGGGTACTGCCCACCCACAATCCACACTAATTCTCATTTATTCGCATAACCAGTAAAGTGTTAATTCGTTGATTATGGTTTTTGCAGCGAATTAGAAATAAAGTAATGACATCTTTAGCCGTCAGACGTGTGTACACATTTAGCATACATACTCTGACTATCTGAAAATTTTGAATGTCTGCTACTACAAGCATTTCATATGTAGTACTCGGTAAAAAATGAAAGAACACATTGCGTCTACGTCTCTACATAAACTAATTTAGGTACCTTTTTGAACATGGAACAATAAAATATGACGCAGTATTGTTCACAATCATATGAACAACAACCACTTCATAACAACATGGAATTTCCATTCCGAGAGGCTAATCAAAATATTTTGAAAATTTTCATGTGCGTAGCAGACCAACTACAAATCACACACAAACATGACCTGCACTTACACCTGAGCCAATTTAGGAGAGGAGTGATGAATTAGTCACCTTGTGCTGTTTAAAGACGCTAATTCTGTCTAAGTCTTAAAATGAAAAATTATTAGCTACCAGCTACCAAAAAGCGTATGATTATTTTGATCAATGAAATGAATTCTTTGTTGAAATAAACAAACAACGAGGAAGTGATAAAACTTCTGCGTCATTCTGCGGAAGGCAATATCGGAAAAATAAATCATATAAAGAATTTCTTTTGGATCCAAATTCAGCATTAAAGTGTATGTAAATTTGGCACTTCGGCCACCGGAACAAAATGACTAGCTTGGTACATTAACATTACTAACTAACCTCTAACCTGCAATTTAAAATGCACTTTCTGTCATATGGTTTTGCATGAAATAATTTTTATGCCAATGAACACAGAATTGCTTGCCAGTTTTGCTCAAGCCGCCTTACTAGATCCCTGGTTTCAGTTTATTTTCACGATTTCGTGATGAAAATCTCGAAGTTTGATTCAAGTTTTTCTGATTTTACTACTTCGAGAGAGAGTTTAGAAGTGGTTTTCATAACACCACACTCAACATCCCTGCTTTATGTCACGCTGCGCTAAAAGGAACAAAAACAAGGAAATGCAAAATGCATACCATAAAACAGATAATTATGCAGGTTTACCTGTAATAATATTGTTTTCAAAGTTTATAACACCAAACCAATTTACATGCCAAATTAGTAGGTAACTTTGACGTGGCATGCAGCAGTACAATCTTTAATCCAAATTAAGTAATTTGTCAGAAACACCGACTTCAAACTACAAAATTTTAAAGTAGATGCGATGCTTGCCATAAATTATAATCAGCTATCAGTGTCCTGCAATTCAATGCAATTCCATTCGTAAACATCAACATATCCAACAATGCAACAGCCTGCAACCGGAAAAATGCTTTCATATCTATTACATTTTAACGTTTGCTGTTGGCACAGGCTAGGTAGACAAAGAGAGAAGAGCGAAGTAACAAGTAGCTTGTTTCAACTTTCAAATAAGAATTGAGTCTCCATCTGGCAGAGTTTTTCGTCCTTTCGTCCAACCAGTGAATTGTCTTTCTAAAGCTCAACTAACACGAAAACCTGCCACGAAGAGGCGTTGGGTAAGCAGACTATGCTGGAAGGAGTACAAAAGTTACTTCATAAAGGTTATATAGGTAACGTTTAAGAAGGCATGTGAGATTACAAGTGAAGTACGTATGCTAGGAAAGTTGTCAGTGTTCCAGTGACGATGTAGTCCACTAAAGTGGAAGCAGAGATTTTGCTTCATTTGATATTACAAGAGAATATACATATGTACGCATATGTGTATGATTATAGGAGTAATATTATCAGCATTCCGTATAATGATTATACCTTTTTCAAAAGTATAACACTAAATTGATGTTATCCCAAAACTCGATCGTTCAGAAACTGTGAGGTTCGTAATTTTCACTAAGAAATGCATACATTTTATCATACAAGACATAAAATACTACGCAAAAGATTTGCGTTGGAGGATCTTGTATATTACATGCACCAGGCACGACCCACGCATGGATGCGATCAAAATCAAACACGATGCATGGAACATAGGAATACTACAGATTCATTATTCGCGACATACTGTGAAAAGTAGGATAAGGCACATGTAAGGCACATCAATCAGAGTAGAATGATGACTATAAGCACATATGCATGTCTCATGGACAAAATTATAGCCTTGACTTATACCACAATATAATATACACAAATTTATTATCTTGGGTAATGCTTACACCAAGAAATCTCAGCTATTTGCGAATGATTCATTTGGGCATCACTCAAGTAATTTTGCGCAGTAAGTAAACATGTGCTAACATGCTTTATGGTGACAATGTTAACACGAGTATCTTGCACTAAAGTTTGGCGTACATACTAAATGCCTGCTGAAGAACTGCACTGCATGAATGTATGTTCCGAAATGGAAAGCTTTCAAATCTCTAAAGACTCGTTGGCAAATATTAATTTCTTCTTTAAGAGAATCTTTTACTACAGATAGTTCCCGTAATTCAAGAGTATACACTACTTAGCTCCCAATTTTCTACACACCACCTGTGCACTGTGTGCACTCTATCAATCGATCTCTCATTCAATGAAAGGCTTTGTATACATGTATGCACATAGCCCCACAATTTTCGGTCTAACAAGAAATACATGCTGGGATTTCTCCGCACAATTAGATGCATCAGCAAAGTCACAGTAGACATGATTATGAAATCTAATCCGTGGGAGAGAAATGTTCCATCTAATCCCATCATTTTCCTTCTTTTAAAATTCTTCAAGACGTTCAATGCTCTTTAAAGCGTACCTTGTACTTGTATACGGGAATGCATCCTATATCTTCAACGTCATATATTTACGATTTTACAACATGATTAAAGGCAAGTGTGTACATACAACATGGAATATATGTACATATATACACCACACACACACAGTGTTGGGGATTATTGGCTATTGAATTTCAAAAAAACTCAGATCAAAAGAAAAGAACTTTGATATTATTAAACTATATTCCGTATATTTCATCCGACACACATACAGGGGTCGGTATACGACGTTACTAGTAGAATATAAATAATACCAGTAACACTGCCACTATTTCTTGAACCTTATATGCAGTTGTTGTTTCACCGCAAGTTGTACTCAAGCTCAATGCAGCAGAAGTAATATAATTTTTTACTCGTATTTTTTCGTTCCATTGAATGAAATGAGTTTAGGAGAGCTCTGAAGGGAAGAAAGCGATCCTGCAGGTTATTACGTGCTTAATCACAAAAGATAAATATGAACCTTCTTTTGCTGTTGACAATATAACAAATATCTGCCTTAGCTTTCAGCATCACAAAGGAAAGGCAGCATGCATGCACAATGTACACACATCGCGTTCAGTAAGATTATCACGATCATCTTTCTGTTTGTTCACTCCATCGAGTCATTCATGAAGCCGTAATGCACGATGAGTTTGAGATTTACTTGAGAAACGCTAAAACTAAAGCATCAAGAGAAACACTGTTTGACATCTCCTTCGGTACATACATGAAACTTCCATTATTTTCCAGGGTTATATGACACTGCATTTACAAAAAAGTGACGCTGCTAAGGTAGAATACATATTCCTCTTACATATATGATCTCCTTCTACATATTACTCTTAAATAAGCTATTAA
Source organism: Heteromurus nitidus (assembly GCA_034687055.1). NCBI lineage: Eukaryota > Metazoa > Arthropoda > Collembola > Entomobryomorpha > Entomobryidae > Heteromurus > Heteromurus nitidus. The sequence continues at coordinate 115,204 of JAQFZW010000059.1, read as the reverse complement.
GGAAAGATGATGATACGATGCAACAACCAATCCCTCCGTGTGTACCTAAGATGAAAGTTTTGGAAGTTGTATTTATTGTGTGTAAGTTACAAAGTATAAATTTACATGCGAAACAGTGGGTATTCTTTGTACGAGCTATTACACTTTGCTCTGCAGCAATTTTACAGCTAGCAACCCTACGTCCGTAGCCTGAAGGCTTCTCCAAAAAGTTTTTATGAATGAAGCGATCTTTGGGATTTCTGTCTTCACGCTTAGTTTAAATGTTATATGTGTGCGTTGATGATGATGATGATGATGATAGGAAGGGATCCCCCGACGAATTTTTTGTCAGCCCCAACGTTCCTTAATATTTGAGAAAGGGGTTCGGAACTGAATGAAACTTCATGGTGAATACTCACATAACCTTAATATTGCACAACCAGAGGGATCATCACGAACGAAGAAAGAAAGAGCAGAAGGGTCCAAATGCTCAAAAAGATTGTACATTGGGCGAGTTACTCATGAATAATGTGCTGCACGTAACCAACAACCGAAACTAAATATCTTCCCAGGACGTCACACAAGCGGAATCACAGACAACCACGAAAGGGAAGGAAGGAACAAGTGTTTTCGTCGGTGAGTTTTCAGCTTCAGCTTACACACATTCACCACTTCACCCTTCTCCATGAAAAACCATACCCTATATCAATTCTGATATTACACAAATCCACAGCGGATGTTGTGAACTAGCGCAAATAGTGTATAGCTAAATTCATATTATTTGTATTATATAAGAATTTCTTAAATTTCCCTTCCTCACTGAAACCGGCAACCATCGTCGTGACAAGAAAAAGTATATTAAAAGAAATATTACCCAATACAGCCACGAGATACAAATCCAGTATCCACTTCCGTGAAGCCATACGATCAATTCCTACAGTAAATTATGTGATAATTGGGTTTAAACCTTTGTTTAACATCTCATCACCGTCAATATTGGTTCAGAGATGTTGACTAAACCTGAATACTTCTTTAAAATGTCAAAGTGTTGGTAGGAATAATTAATACAGTTTATAATAATTCGCAAAGCACTGAAATGTAATTTGTAATAAAATTAGCATCACTTCACTTTCCAATGCAATGGCACAGTACTAACTGCGAGCACAATAGATGAATAAAATCATATTCGATGTAGCCGATTGGGTTCAGCGTTACTAAATGACTCAATCGAGCAACATGAAAATGGTAATTGGAGACCGATGTAGTAAAAAGTTCATATACCTAAAAAGTAGGTATTGAATATTTTCTGAATTTATGAATGATTCGTTATAAATGATGCGAATGATACAATGGGGTCCAATTCAAGGACATGATTTCTATTCACAAAGTTTTGATCTTTTTCTTTGGTAGTATTTAAGATGGTAAAGAAAGAAAAACAAAATAAATACTACGGTTCCATTATTGATAAATACAATGCATGTAGTAAAGTGTTTAGCGTGTAATAGCAAATGCATCCAAATCAATGATTTAAAAAATAGAAGTTAATATTGACCAAAAACTAAACTTTTGTGTGACTTACTATGTCAGAGAATCTCATTCAAAGTTGCTGCGAACAGGTTGAAGGAAGTGGACAGCATTTTTTCCTCGCCATCCAGCTTCCAAAAACTTTTGGGAAATCTTTTGGAGGGTGAATCACGCTTTGCACGCATTTGAAATGCACACGAATCAAATGATGGTGGAGATCGTGGGCAACGGCAAGGTGATCTTATATTATACCACCCTCTCATTGACATCGTTGTTACAACGGTAAGAACTTTTGGCTTTTCCTTCACGTCTAATCGGATTCTGCTAACGGCAAGAACTTGTTGAACTGAGAGCGATTTTGCTTTAGTTGTACAATGCCAGATAAAGGTATCCCTTCTGGGCTATTTGCACGTACCGGGTTTGTAATACCGACCGATTAGCGGAAAATCATTAACTTCGAGATACAAGTCTCATTAATATTTCAAATTTACAATGATTACTATATGAGGTTGCCTCTATTTGCAACATATGCTCAGGCTGTTTTTTACTTTGTGTCACAAAATTACAATCCCGATTAATCAATAGCCTGCCTTTATTTTATTTTTCATGATGATCAATTCAGACATTGGGCAAATTAGAAAGTGTATTAAAATCGATACAAAGATTCATCGTGTCAAGCACAAGTAACAGGTGTTATGCTTGCTAAACTCGAAATATCTTGGATGTGCACAAGTGTATGTCACGAATTCAGTCGACCTAAAATACATCCATTCATTTAGAGAATGGATTATAAGAACATGGAATGGCTACTTTTAAAATTCTACAAACACAAAAATCCACACTCAAATTCTATCCAATTTCCTACCTCGTATTTCAAGAAATAAATAATACAGATAATTGTACAATTGTACCTTTGTAATCGGTTATATGATGTAAATGGTTTTAACCAATATATTTAATACTGCTCATGTAAGTTTTCTGGCCCACGTATTCTGAAGCATGACATAATATTCTAAAACATTTATATAGATAAACCTACATGTTGTTACTAATTTCAGCAAAACTCTTTCTATTTCTGAGGAGCAATGTTACGCTAATCTTGAAAAACGTGAAGATCTCAAAACACAAATTATGGAGCTACGTTGGGGGTGACCCTTTCATGACAAAGTGTAAAAGGGGTCGACAAATTCTGAAGACAGCATTGAATTTTGGAAAAGGGGTTTTACGAGCACTTTTACAGAACAGACGAGTTTCTGAAAAGAAGCGCTTTTTGATCTGATGAGGCTCATATTTTACGATGTAAAAGAGGAGTCGACAACAAACCCACTACACCTTCCTTAAGAAATCCAAAAGAAAAATTATTACAACTCCCGTTGATATTTTTCTACAACAGGCATCATGTTGCGTGCAATATTTTACCCATTTACCCTACTCTCTTGTTCAAGCCTTACAATGTCTGATCTCTAACCTTACTCACATCATTCAGTCGTAAGTTATTGAACATAGCATAGGCATATTTGTGAAGTCTAGTGAGAAATACTTTTATTTTTCTGAGACTAATACGTATATTACGCATGATGTATGATGTCCTGAAAGGTCGGTTGTATACCTGTATTTAGGTAGTTCACATTGTTTACCATATCCATCCTATCACCTGTGCATATGATATTAGCAAAGCATATTATATAGGAGCACCAAACACGTACATGTCACCCCGAAAATTGTGAATCTGGGTTATATCATGCGCATCGGTATTTCGTGTTCAGATTCAATTTTTTCGACTATATGTACCCTTTGCACTTTATCAACTAATCTATAAAAATGTTTCCTTCCCATATCAAAATTCTACTATACACGATTTTTCACACGTGCAACCTGAGACACTGAAATGTCTTTAGAGAATATCGTAGCAAAATCTTTACCATGAAGTTGAATATAGGGTTTGACTGATTTCATTTTAATGCTGCCTTTACATTCTCGGATTTTGGGTTCCTTCTGATTCAAATTCAATACGAGTCATTCAAGAAGGGACAAATTAAAATACTGGACGGTAAAAACTTTCACTGCAGTGGATTCGTTTCGTGGCCCTTGTTCTGATAACAAAATGAAAATATAAAAGTGGGTTTCGATAATTTGTATTATAGCTGGGTTCATATTTATAGGTTATACGCATATTAACTTCTTCTTCTTGCAACCATTAGGGTCGAGTATACGGATCAGAAGCTCTTTTCCATTCACGCAAAGCGCATCACTTGTTTTCATACAAAGAACCGCTCCTCTCCATTCCAACTACATCATTATCTTTATTAGCATCCTTAGCATCTTCACAATGCGCAGTGCCGAAAAGAGATGAGTTCGGCTACTACTTATACTCAAACATATTTAATGTGATGACAATGCAAATAATGAATGACGAGAAAGAAAAATAGCCGCGATGCGAATACCATGTTGATTCTAAGACCCAAACTCTTTGAAAGTGAACGAGGAACGAGACTATTCTTAGATCTTCACACTTCTGATTTACATCTCTCAGGGAGAAATGTTTTGAAACATTTGTGATAACTCAGTAATGGTTACGGCACATATCGTATAACAAATGGAGGCTCATTTGTTTTTTGTTTGCTCAAAATCAAAGTATTTGCAACTAGGAAAATTTTAATACACACATGTCTCACAGTGCCCCGAAAGAAATTATTGAACGACTGGGCATCTTCCCTATGCGTGAAGCAAATACACCACCACAACAAAACCAGAACGTACTTACAACCAAATGACGGCTCGAAGTACCTGTGAGCTATAGTGAACTCAAAAATCAATACTCGTGACGAATGTTGTTTCTTCGGACAATATTTTTCCAATCACACTCCAAAATTTAGTTATGGAACAGAGGACATGAACATTTCTCAGGGCCGTGTTTTTGTTGGTTGCTCAAATAATTACCTTTGAGCACAAAGTGTGACCAACGTGTATCTACCAAATTCTCATTTTGCTTGTGTGGGGTCGATCAACATAATTATTCTAACAAAAAGTGGATCAAAGCGTAAGCTGTCATCACACTCGCTGTCATAATAATAATTTTAATCACATAATAACCCTTGGCTAGGCCCGATTTTGACTACCTAAAACCATAGAATACATAGGAATACATGAAAGATTTTTCAAGTAAGGTGCGGAGTCTGCATCAACACTCCATTCAACAATCCATATCACACTAATCACGTCTGAAAAACTTGTCGGGATTGTCAAAAGGATTTTTTCAACTTCACTACACTCCCTTACAATATACACCAAATTAGTCACACCAAACTTGATTTAAGTCTCAGTACAGCTTCCCCTTGCTTCTTAGGTTTGATAGTGGTGCGTGGTACAGGGATTATACAAGATAACCTTTTGACTTATTCAACAGCAAACAAAAAATTGTAGAAAGATGATGCATAATTAGACGTTTGTTGCAATAATTTTCTTCAGTCTACGTTCATCAAAAAGCTGTCACACGGTGCAATCTAATAATGGTTTTAGTAGTTAGTCTTATCCAAAATTCCAAACCGTTGCTAACATGATGGAAGATACCACCGAAGATCAGATGTACTAAACACTACCTAAGTCTTCCTTTGAAAAGTGTGTAAGCTTCCGCACACGACGTTTTATGTAATCTGCAGGCAGTTTTAAAATAATGAATGTATATGCAGGTTATACTGTCGAAAAGATGTTAATCCGGAATTAAGGAGGAGCTACTGCAAACTATCTGGAATCATACATTTTTCTCAGCGTTTTATAGTTTTCTCCTTATCCACGTCAGCAGACCAGAATGTCACTGGTCATACCACTTCATCTGTATTAGTAGTTAGCCAACGTAAACTTTATTAAGATATAGCTTATGTGAATGTTAGGTAGCTTACAGATTTCTACAACCTCGCCAGCAGAAAAATCTCTCTGCTGCTGTTGTATTCTTGTTAATTCAGTGGCAATGTGATGTTATAGTAAAGCACAAGGTGTTTGATTGCGTAGGTAGTTGTGTCTTACTAAATTAGCGCCTTCACGAATTGGCTAATTATATTGTATCAACATGAATGAGTCCTATCATTAAGATTAATATGGACCACACATAATCTTCCAAAGTACAAAAATGTTCCATTGAAACTAGAATGGCATGGTCCAGTGGTTACAGTTAGCGTGGTGAGCTGTAACTGGACAAATCAAAACTAATGACGCTTTCTTGCTTTCATTTTTTTCATTTTACCTGATGCTCAACGAATCCACTCTATTGTGCTCTGTCAGGCATGTTTGTGTCATCCGTCGAGTGACAGCAATAGTTCTTTGTTTCTCAATATTTTCTTTCTGCTTTCACCTCGTGTAAGGTCAGACCTATGCTGTTGCCTCCCACAGTTAGTTATGCTTACAATGAAAATCAGCGCATTTTCTGGTATTTTGGTAACTTTTTCATTATATTGACATAATTGAATGTGCATGAAAATGGCTTCTTTTCCTACGCAGCATGGACGAGTTCTCTTTTCATGTCCACTCCTGTACGCTAAATAACGATTATTGATGCACCATGTATGATATCTTTGACTGCGGGTGCGAATTACTATCTGTAGGAAAATAAATTCGGTGGATGGAATCATGAAAAATGTTCGGAATCGCGTTTCGCCCCCGAGCAGGCTTTGTGATACAATCGTTCTTTTTAAATCAACGAGAAATCAACAAGTTTTACTGGAAAGCGGAGTGCTTCCAGCCCAAGTATGAATCTTAAAAGTTAGTTGACATTGTCATTAAACATACCATTCCTCCCCACCATACCAATATCACTAATAGGCTCCTTCCTTATTAACTGAATCCATAGGATTACTTCATGGTCTAACTCTAACTTAGATCCCTCAATCACCACTGCATGCTAGGCATATTTGATCTATCCAGTCATGAAATCACCTCTATACAATACTGTTTTTAGAATCCCTCCTTGTGACAACGATATTTTGTTCCACATTCATGCATGAAGTTTGTACAGATCAATGCACTGGTCTCCCTTCAATCTAATCGGCAGAGTAAGTTAAATCAGATGAAACTTCAAGGGTCATGAAGAACAAACTAAGTAATGATGCCTGTATACTGTGCACTAATTATTAATTACCAAAGGAGAGAAGGCAAACCGGAAAGAAATGTGCCTTGTCAACATTTTTGATTTAATCTAGAGGCAGCAAGGGGAAGCAACAGGTCATGTATCGAAACAAAGATTATCTCAACCGCCACTACACAAGCTGAGAGTTGAGAGTACGGTTCCCCTCGTGTAAATTAATATTTCGTAAATTTCCAACAATGAACCATTGAAGTTTTACTGACAATGGTATATAATAGAAAATGCTTATTGTATATGGTACTTCTGAAATAGATTTGCGTTTCCTGCTCATTCATCCAATTAACATTAATTCAAAGTATTACTGATTAGCATTAATAAATAGGCAGGCGAATATGACTGTCCAGTTACGTTTGAATGTCTTAATTTAAGCACTGTAGCTACCACATGGTCAAAAAAGTGAAAAACTTTTAGCGCTCGGTAGCATCACGTAGTGTAATAAGTTATGTTATGAAGCAAAGCAATTTAAACTCAGTCCATATCACATTTACACAATCATAATATGTACAAAAGGAGCAATCTGCTTATATCGCATAAATATAAATATGATGCTGAATATTCATATATTCAAACTCATTGCGTGAAACTTTTGCTGTCGTTATTCCTTTAAACGACACAACTACAGTGCATAGCGAGAACGCAGGGTTCATATTTTATATCTGTTTGAAGTGATGCAATGCAATATGTAGTTGATCAGCTTAATGAACAAGTGGACAAAGACTGATTAATAAGAGTAACAGTTATGCATGACGATGGAGATTTATGCGATATTGATTGCTAAACATAAAGGCAACATTGTAAATGTTTGTACTTGCGCTAGAAACATGCGCTCTTAGGAGTGCAACCCCTGGTCGATTTGTGGAAACTTATATATTGAAAAGTTTGCAAACTACTTACCCAGGCAATGTGGATCATTCAAGTCGGATATGGACGGAACCTTCTGTAGAGATTTGCAATTAATTGAAGGGACCGTTTGAGCGGCTTCAGAAGAGCGGAATCTCCGTCCATGAATGGGCAGACAAGGGCTGACGAACTCATCGTCGGGTTTTTCCACTTTGATGCTAACCTGAATATTATTGGGACCTCTCGGCATCGATGATGTGGATGGAGAAGACCCCGTCATTCTCTCGAAAGGACGAGTAATCTGTTCCAAGAAAAAAGTTGACGTGTTTTAGTCAATTCAGTTGTTATCTGCAGGCATCCGTTGTAATGATAAATAGTTGTAGAAAGAAGATCGCTGTATTCCTAACTGGCTCGTAAAATAATATCATTAACGTTTGCGATTTATCGATCAGTTCGTGAAATGTCCTACCAACTTTTTCGAAAATTATTTGAGATACTCGTGGGTTGATGGAAAATTTATATCATCTGAGATCCATACACATATACATAAGTGCAGACATGCGACGATGCAACTTTCATCGCGTAAGATCGTGAATGTCGGTACAATGGATACTTCAGGGTTGTAGTAGTAAATATGCCCAAGGATTATTCACTCTGGTCCAAAGTAATTTTCTCAACAATATGCCACAACACAACTTACACGTGTGGTATGCAAACAAAAACGAATGTCTCGCTAGTTGCTGTGATATATAATTGCGACTTCTTGTGCTGTGCTGGAATCTTACTTATCATCGATTTCATGATGAAATGTCATGTGGAAATTGCGTATTAATTAGGGAATCTCAGTGTCATATTGCATGTATTTTTTTCAATTTCAGAAAAAAAATCCTATACGATTCTTAATGTTCACATTCTATAAATATCACGGAGAAACCAATCCCCTACTTGCTGCACTGCACTTACATTATTCGTTAGTCGATTGCCGATTCATGTTATATACAGATAGTATGTCGTCAACACAAGTTTCTATGAAAAGTAAGTAATTAACTGATGTGTCATCATATGTCAACTATGTATGTGCTTTTTTGTTGGAACATCCGGCTGACTTGAAGAAAGTTGATTAAACAATAAAGTGTGTATAACGCATAAAACATTAGCGTGTTAAGTACGTGATGATATTAATGTTACTTGAAGAAACACATGCATGCAAACATCACCTCACAAGAGAATGAAAATGGTTATTTATGTACTACGTGGTACTGACAGTGATGTTGGTTGTAGGGGATATCCAAAGTGTAAATGAAGATCTTTGAATGGGGTAAAAAAAATTTTTTTTGTTAGAACAGGAAAACGTATTTCTACCAGTACCAGAAAGAAGTTGATGAGTGAATGACTGTGCACAGCTTATTATGTATTCATGTTGATAAACAAATATACTAAAAGTATATTTAAAGAAAAACAAGCTATCATATGAATGGGCTGAAATTAGTATTACGGCATGCACAAATACTTTCTGAAATGACAGGAAAGTCACAGTGTAGGACATAATGTGCCGTACTCAAAATACCAAAGTTAAATGATGATTTACGATAACTTCCGTTCCTCTGAGGCAGAAAAGTGACTTAAAAATGTACAGAGATGAATATTTCTAAGCATCGTATAGAACGAAAGTAAAGATTATTTTAAAGGGAACTGCCTGCAATGAGTTACTGACAATGGGCGATTTGTTTGCTATTCGCGATTCCTCAGTCTTTTACCCCAATCAGTCATACCAAACATTTCGCTTCGTAAATAGGGTTGGAAATACGTAGAGTAGAGCAATGAGTCAATATAATGGTGATGATAACCGTGTGGAGTATGAATATAAAATTTATCCTCTTTTTCACAATATTGTACAAAATTATGGAATACAACGACTTGCATCCTTTTGAACTCATTGTGTTGTAAATAATAGTAAGTTTTAAGTTTCAAAGTTTGCCACATCCCACATCTCAAACACACGACATTTCGCTCGAAAGATCTGTTATCGGCCAACATACAACTACGCCAATTCCACGATATGCTGTGTAACAAATATTTGCTCATTTCCATGAATTGATCAGAGTTCTCCTTCATTTATGTGTTCGATAATATTTATATATTTATATTGAATTGCAAAATTAACAGATAAAGGAAATTTAGGCGGTTGATAAGATAGAAATTACTAATATTTAATCGAAAATATATATACTTAGTTCCGAGAAAATACTTATAATGATAATGTTCCGGTTGAAATGTATCGACCGCTGGAATAAGTTTCCTTTAAATTTTGTTGTAAATCGTTCAAGATTGAAATGTGTAACAGTACGGAGGTCAGCCTATCTACTGTACAGGTAAAAACAATTGAGCTTTGAATGTGAAATACATAATACGAAGATTCTACGTTGTTCAGACAAGCACCAACACAATTTGTTGAGAGAATTTTGTATAGGGGCAGAGATACTGTAAATTAGTATTTCGAACACGTAGATGTAACTCACCCCAAGTCAGCCAAAAAGAAAACAGAACGTCATATTTGAGTAGAAAAAATAAACAAATTCCAACACTCGCTTTCTGTTCAACAAGGTTTCAAAAACATCTTAGCTGATGCGTACATTTTGCTTCCATTGCTACCATTGCTAGGTATGTCTAACTTGACAGAACAACGCATCCAAAGCTCTCGAATATGATATCATTTGTCCTTAAAAGCGCAGTACAAACTTTAGATATGAACGTCACGTAAGTCCGCTCCCCTGTCTAAACCACAGTGGCTCCCTGTCTGCTTATTCTGCCAATTTTCATTCTGACTAAATGCCTCAAAATATTGTTTCTGGTATATAAACATAGTAGCTAGTAGCGTCGAACAAACTTATCTATGACGCTGGAAATGTGTAAAAAATTGAAACTAGCTGAAGAGTATCCGTTAAATCATCAGCAAAGAAAGGACGTACACACATTTAATAATAATATAAAGAAGAACGTGTTGTGCGTATTTCACAACCGAATCAAGCCATCTATACGGAACGGTAATACGTCCCCTAATCCTAATTGGTGACTGTAAGAAGACGTGCTTAAATCAGCAAATATTTTCAGTTATAGCGGGCTAAAAGGTCATTCATGAAACCTTTGGATTCACGTTTTTGCCGACAGTTCAATTGTAGAAAATGCATTCAGCTTACTTTTAAAAATTAAGAAGAGAGTTTATGCAGTACATACATGTATGTGTCTCAAGATATCCACGAAAACAGAATTGTTATGCGATAAATTATTGGTATAGGATTAAAATTAGCATGGACATGCTAAAGGTTAGCACTGCGATGTACTGCGAACTCCGCAGTACATACATATCAATTAAGGGGTATTATGGAACACCAGCCACGAGACCAGGCAGAAGGACGACGGACTTCTCACAAAAGACTTTCGCAACATTAATTAAAATATTCAAAATCCGATCCCAAATAAGATTTTTGAATCCCGCTAATATCGGATAATAGTGGTCTTCGAAACAGACCTTGAAAGGGTGTTGTACGAATGGCGAAATACATGTAGCTCAAGGTCTAATTTATGCGAGCTAACAGTCGTATTTCGCGTGCTTGAACCAGGATGGTTCTTGAATAGCAAAACAGAATCCATCAGACATATCGAATCGTACATTCTACATTGAGATTCATATGATTGTAATCTTATTACAAATGTTCAGGTTTCATCAGTTTCTTCTCTTAGGTTCATTTCATATTAGAATGGAATTTTTAGCAGAAATTTTCTATGGTCTATGTATAAAATTTAGTTTCAATGCTTATTGTTGCTTCATTTACATAGATATCAACTTGAAGAAAATCTCATCCACTCATGAAAAGTCGAATAAAATATATTTGAGAAATCATGAGTTTCATGTATGTACAACAAACTTTGTCACAAATGCTTTACTTCGAAAGTAAGAATGCGCTAACCTTCCTTATTGTAAACTGCTGCCTGCATAGGTCTTTTTTTAAAGCACAAGGTAGTATAAGCCATGCAAACAAGCTCTTTCTACCTTCGGTAGGTAATAAAATATTCATTTCACCATTGAGCCATCTTCGTAGAAACTGAGCCGATGAACATGATAATGTCATTTCAAAATTTGCTCCGATTCAAGCACTGCTTCTTATCGACAACATATCATCCTTCAACTGGCAAACTAAAGACTGAACCAACTTCATCCTCACAATTTCGAAGCTATTTACAGTGGAAACTACGTAGCGGTGTTATGTTGGATTATATAGTGCCCCTTTCTATGTTCGTCTCCTTCTGTTTGGCAAAATAATACTTGGAATTCAACATTCAATCATTTGTTCATATTCTCTTTCTGGAATATACATTCAGTGATGAGCATTATTTTCACCCCCCATCACCCACACCCTCCCTTATTTCGGATGAGATTTTCTCTTGCTTCTGTTATTTTTGAATCGCATTGATGTGCCTCGCTAAGGAACCTAGCAATAGATACACTGGATACAAGATATATACGATTTTCTTTCTTTCAAATCCTTCCTTCTATATGGTTGCTGACGGTGCTGAATCAGGTAAAAGCAGACAAAAGAAACAGAAAATGGGATACGAATGCGATCATGTCACCATGTCAAGTCAATACCTCAATGTTGCAAATACATATATACACAATCACGTCTCGTCGTCTCGTGAGATACGTATACCATTTAGTTCCAAGCTTCAGATAATACGCAGTAATATCAAAGAGCATCATAGTCAAGCCCATTAATACAACACCGTCCAAGACTGCACTACAATATATATTATAATGACATGCTTCCAAGCGACGTACGTGGATACTACTGTTGATTGACACCTTTTCCACAACAAAGGTATCAACTGACAAAACATCAAATGCGTTAGTAAAAAGAATTTTTCTGATTTACAACGATGACCATGTAAAGGAAATAATGGGCTGCTTAAATGAACAGATTTTTCATTTACAGTAGATACGCTAGCCAAAAATTTCAATTTTCTAGAAATTCGTGTGGGTCTCTTTTGCGAATTGCAAACTCTCTATTCGAATTAACTTTCCATGACCGTATGCACAATAATACATATTAATATATAAGTTAGACAACATTGTACAAAATCATGCGAGAAATATTGCTGAAAATCCTGTTCAACTATGGGCAGAAACATAAATCAATTCTGGAAAATAAGAGCACTTTTATATAAGTAATGCTAAAATTCAATGCTGCTGGTAGTCAAATATTTTTACGAAATTGTATATTTATTTGAAAGCTGTATTCATGATCAACCAAGTAATTGTAATTATTTTGAGTTAAAAATCGTTTTTCTTACCTTGTCCGATTTTGACATTATGTCGTCCTTGTAAGCAGAATAAAATTCTTGACTTTGTAAGGCACAGTCTATTTCGTACCGTGACAAAGTTGAATCAAGAAATGAGTCCATTTCATGGGCGGATCCAAATGTATCTCCACAGTCCAGAGGAGTTGTAGCGTAAACGTCGGGCACTGCTGCTGGTACTAAATCGTTTTGCTGGTAAAGGTCCTCTAAAGTATTCGCTGTGAGCGTTGAAGTAGGTGTAAAAAGGGCAGAAGAGGTCTTGTAAGCCTACACAAGGAGAAGGAACATTACTGATGAGATGTCTACTCAAAGTCATTTTCAAATTGATTTTATTCACAATTTACAACAACGGTCACGGACTCGTATACTCAAGTTCTCTGTAGTTTAGTACTCTTGTATAGAAAGTTAGTATAGGCACAAAGTAGGTTCCTATTTCTTTCCCGAGGAAATTCTGTTTCATTCATGAATTACACCTTCGTGCATCCATTCCCCTTTCTAAATGACAAAATGTTATAATATGCGAGTATCCAGGTATGCGAGCTTATCCTATTGTTGAGGTTCAGTTCGGGTCATGCATTTGTTAGTTTCTTCAATGGGACATTGTATTGTATTGTAATGTTACACAAAATGATAACTGCTACTGTGTGATATTGTAAGATGTTGCATCAAACCTATTCTGGAGTTCGTAGTACGACAAAAATAAGGACAAACTCTAACCTTGTAAGAAACTTTGAACGTAAGTGTGTTTGAGGTTGTTTATGCAATGTTTTGAACTGCACTACTTAGGGTGTAAATCAACCATTCATTGGTTAGGCTGAAAACTTTGCCACCGCACATATCTTCACTAATATTATAACATATAACACAACACTAGCTGTGAGTAATGTTGCTTTGAACACTAATTTTCTATCGATGAATGAGTGAATTTTAGTAATGCGTGAATCCTTCCATTTTAGGATCAGCAATCAGCACATTTGGACGTACGTTTTCTATGTCTTGTCTGTTAATGAGAATTTCCTCAGAGTATGAAGAATATTATGAACTTTTCTGTTGAAAGAAAGATGTCTTTGTTTTCTTTTTACACAAAGTTGAAGACACGAGTTTATTACACTTTTTGTCGTCAGTTTGCTTTACTCTAACGGATGTTTGTGTAAAAACTGTGTAAGAAATATGTGTACTTATCACACGTGCACATTTATATTAGAAATACATAAAGTCAGAAATTAGTGAAACACAAGAGCACACCACACGCCACATTGCTGCCTCGGTTGTCTTTGTTTCCCAATTCCACTCTTCTATGAGAAATACTTTCGCTATTAGGGTAGCCTAGTCACTGAATGAAATATAAAGAAACGGAAGAACCAGTTTTTTCTTTCTTATTTCTTCATTCAGAAGTTGAGTGAGTCAGCCACTACTCTCCACGAGTCAGTCAATGAATGAATAGAGTAAAACGGAAGAGTGAATGAAATGCATGAATGAATGGAGTTGAACCGGTATAGCTACTCACTACACAAACATTCCAAACTTCAGTCAGAGAGGACCAACAGAAGAGCCGCGTATCTACGGAACACAGCACAGATAAAAACCGACAAATGGGTTGATGTATAAGGCTTATATGCAAATGCAAGCGCATTTCACTTCTTTCTAGGGGATCCTGACTAATAGAACGTTTAAGTACTGAGTTCGAACATGAAGCTTTACGTACACTTGATTCACACGAATGAGTAAATCCTTTTATTGTTATTTCTGTGTGTGGCATGACCTCGGCAGTATTAAAGGTGAGAAATATTTGACAAGTGTAAAACCATAAACGAACAATGAAAACCCGTTGCAACTAGATATTCAATCTCAAATATCCAGAAAAGTTCTTGTGGTTAATGAAGTCTGATGGAGTGCATTATGACTATGACAAAAGTGATGTGATAATAGCAACTACTCCACTTTGAACTGCTTTGCACAGTCGACGTAGGAAAAATCTACTGAAAATGAGAATGGGTCTTAGAAGAACTTTTGTGACGGAAGAGGGGAAATTTTTATGAATGAATCAAGTTCTGAAACCTTGCCAAGATCTAAGTTATGTAGAGTACACCTCTGCAGAAGCTATACCACATGTATTTTAAAAACTAACCTGCGACGAATGACTTGAATGGATATATATATATATACTATGCCAGATTCTCTAATCTAAATTCCTAAACCTCAATCCTCTTCTACACTGATTATTTTTAAATGTATCTGTCATTAACAAAAGTAGTCAATGCATAAAACCACTGCTCACAAATGGTAACAGAAAAAGATAGTCTTTAAAATTAAGCTGCCTTGCCTATTTTGCAATGTATGTTTTGCATGAAAACGCTTGCATTTGCATGTAGACAAGAGATGAAGAAGACCTTAACTCGTCGAATTCTGAATTAAAAATGTTATTTCAGCTTTTGGAAAGACTCAATGTGACTCACAAGTTGCTCCTTTGGAACTCGTCTACATATACATAAGCATGTAGGGTTCTTGTAGCGTAGGCTGTCGTAATGCTTGTGAGCACCGCACACTGATCCTGGTGCCGACTGACAATAATGACAACGAAGAGATCTTACAAGTAGAATGCTCACCAACCGACGAAGCTGCAAGTGTATGTATTTAGTGACGACTTTGATGATATGGATGTATGTATGTATATACTTTCCCACATCAGCCTCCACATTTTGAATTCATTATCAAAGCTAGTTGAGCAGGAGCACCAGGCACATAAGCGAGCCAGCAGCAAGAGTTTGATTTTGTTTCTCGTCGGCTATCACTCCTCACTGTTTCCAAGTACTGATATATCAAATGTACGTACTTGCACTTTTATAAGGTACATGTTCTTACATGTGTTGGTACATGTATTGCTTGGACAAGGATAATTTCCTAGAAGGATCATCATTATCAACATAATCATCGCTTAAGTCACCAGCACACCGCACCGACTACTACTCATGCATGTCGTTCCCTAAAGAAGATGAGGAAAATATATGCTACTGCTAACCCTCTCCGCTCAGATACAAAGGGTCTTAGCAAAGCATCGTTTGAAACTAACATATTGCACGCACACACAAGAGCTATGTTAAGTTTTATCAAACAACATTAAGTAGAAAATTTATTTTGGGATAACTCTGGGTTGAATCAAAATTTATTTTTGTTTTGTGTTATTTATTTATTCAAAGTTCCCCAGTAGCAGTACGCATGCATAATATACGACATTACGACACAAAGTTGGAGATCCTAGATAATATACAAATGAGGGCTTTTTAGGTTAGGTCGGGTACCAGTGCTAGTATTTTTATAAAGCTTTCAAAACATATCCAAACTTTTCCATTCTACCTTTTCCTTTCGTGATTTATTTATTGGCAACTGGTAGCAACAAGTATGTATAATATGTATATAATGTATATGCTTCAGTGGGACGGGGGACCTTACTACCTTGTTAGATATTGTTGATCATGGTTTCTTGCACGCAACGTCAAATTGGCTGTATTTCTCCAGTATCAGCACTTGGATCCCTCGCAGAACTTTAAAATTTTATCGATGTAACCGAGTTCTGTAAGTAGCATAGTTTGTGCTGAGCAGCCAGTTTACAGTTTAGAAATTGTCCTTCCTATATGCCAACATACATATATAAAAATGCATAGACATAAATGTGAGCTAATGCCTACATATTACGACTCAATAGAGTAGATTTTATTTGCATGGTTCTAAATGGAAGCCTTTCACTGTAGTTGGCACAGAATACAAAATTTTGTAAAGTGACTCCTCGTTTGTGGTCTACGTGATTAAGGCTTTGGAGCTTTTTGTACTGTGATACAAATTCATCTTTCCAATATTTCTTAAATGACTTGACGAGGAAAGACAACACTCAGCGAGCACACGGAGCACACTGTGAAGCCCATCATCATCGTCATCACCATCGTCATCATAATAATTTGGTAGAAATCTTATTCACTCACATCTTTAGCTTCCTAGCACACCACACACATGCAGAAAAAACGCTTCGGAGAACCCAAAAACAGAATACTCCAGCTACTTTGAGTTTTTTGGGCCTGTGTTTGCTTACTCTTTTCGTTACGTTTCTCTAGCACTTGGATTTTCAAGTTAAACTTTACTGTATTATTTGACTTGGATTACATATTGCATTCATAGGAAAGTACAGAGCATCAGGGTTTTGTACATTACGTTGGTACAAAGAATCGCACTATTTCATCTTCAGAGAGGACTCCATATATTCAGCTGCTTCAGTATTATTACATTTTCTGGCAGTGTACCACATAATCAACATTATACCGCCGTGGTCGATATCACATCAGTGTATGTGCGTGTGAGAGGATTTAGACTGTTGATGTTGTGTAAGTAAAGTGAAAACATGGTAAATCATACGTTATTGCTCAAACGAGCATTATTTGTGCATGTGTGTGACAAAGTGCCTCAATGATGCATTACGTTAGTCTACATGAACTTGTGCCTTGTCGCCGCTTGTGTATGTAGTCAGTCGGGCTAATGTCGACGTAACGCACACAATAAACCGTTTTATGCAAGCATCTGAATATACTGACTATCGCACACATTGTTATTTATTGTTAGAACTGTCTCTACATGATTTTTGATACTCTTCTCTTATCATTTGCACCAAAAATACTCGATTCTTTGAAAAAACTGCATGTAATGCGAATGTTAGCGTAGTGAAGTACCATGTAAAAATACCTATCATGTGACATATAGGGGAAAGGGAATTACTTATGTTGGTCGTACCTTGTACGAAAAACAACGAATTTTTTACGTGAATATCACAACTAACAATGTCATAGTTTGACACATTTCTCCCTGAGATATTTATAAAAGGCGATTTAATTAGGAGAGGTTGTCTCACACTTCTAGCTGTGTTCGCATATCTATATGCAATCCGCTGAAGCTATGTTCATGATGAAACTACCAAAGCATCTTTGTCAGCTTTATGTTTTGTAAAAATTCACAGAAAAGATAAAATGAAGATATCAGCTTACATACTTTGAAACTCTCAAGAGTCTCTATAAAAAGCTTCAACTTCCCAGAAATGTTATCAGTTTTCTGTAACTTGCTTTTATGAACTCATGAAATGGGAAGTAAAAGTAACAAACATTCATAAGTGTAATGGTTTAAATTTAAAACTTTACATTCGGAGAACAAATTTTTTGTTACCTACAAGCAGATCCGTCACCAGAAACTTAAGATTTGAGTAATAAAGATGGTGCGAGCAATTCTGTGCACAAATGTAAGATGCACGAAATTGGTGGTGTTAAAAACAAATTACACAATATTGCAACTCATAACTCCAAACTTCACTTGATGTTCTTAAACGTACGCCACTCTTTAGTAAACATCAACATGCTCCATTCAAACAAAACGATATATCAACTCAATGCCACATTCACACCTTCGTAAAGGTGAAACAACTAATTCGTTTTTACACGGTTATAGAACACAATTGGGTACTATATTCTTTGATACCTTATTGAAGATTTAAGAAGTTCGATATTCAGGATGATTAATTACTATATTCACATTCAACTGTTGGTGGGCGAATGATGTTCGACCGGACCATACTTCGATATTGAAAAGTAATTAGTATGCGCAAATCCATGAATATATAAAAGCTATTTTCCCACAATATTTGCGTAAGTATTCAACAACTACTTTTGGAGAACACAGTAGGGCACTCGAGGAAGTTTGAAAACGCTGAATTGAATCTACGCTACGCGCATACACTTTTAGAACAACTAGAACAGTCACTCCTCATCGAAGTTCGATTTCACAAACGAGAGCTTCAAGCAGCAATTTACTGGCAGTAAATGATACGTCTGCCTGTTACAACGAATAAATAACAGTGATGGAGTAAAGAATGATCCATATGCTCATACACGTCTACCAATCGAACCAACTAAACTGGATATGATGTATGAGTGAAATTGTTCACAAAACGGAGAAAAGAGCGGTGGAGAATATTCACGAAAAGAAGTTTCTATATATCTTCATGTCATACAATACACTTTTAAATGCGTGTTTTTCAGTGGACCCCCGAAACTGCTTTTATGGGAAAGAAATTGTGAAATTCTCAAGTAATCCGTATAGGTCTGAATGGCAATGGTTACGATGTGGTAAAGTATAAATGCGAGAGCAGTGAGCAGGTACCTTGCACAAGTCAAGACAATCGAGAGAGTGATACTTCACGAAGTACATGGAAAATCTCAAAAATCATTCAAAAACAGACAACGATCGAGAGTATAAGGCAACCTGTTGTCTCTTTCGTAAAAGGTTTTGAATGCATGTTATATACATATGTACCTAATGTGGGTCGAAAACTTGGGGGAGCTAACGGAGAAACTTTAGTTCCACACAAAGTGCATTCATACAAGCATGTATACGAAACACGAAGTATCCATTATGCTTTAACGCAACACAAAAAACACGGAGTATCTAGAAACTTTTTGTAGGGGGATGTATCGTCTTCTCCATAATGACGGTACCCTTGGAGTTTCTTCAATCTAGTAGCCGGACCCACTTGATGTTCGCGTTTAAGATCCCTTAATAAAGCCCTAAAACTGTTGTGCATATCATGAAAAGGACTGACTTTAAAATCCAAATAACCGCATCAGAAACTTTCTTGGAGTAACACTTATTAAAGTGTTAGAGGTTATTTACTTATATACCATGTCTCCAGTTTTATGTTGTGTTGAGTCTGCTGGCTACCATCCTTGTATTAAGATTTTTTTAAGGTACTAGTTCAAATAGTAAGGTCATTATTAATTATTATCTAACTAAATTTCTGGTTACTATGTAGTATTTATGGCATAATCAAGGCCTTGGAGAAAATGATTAATAATGACTTCGATAAGTTTCGATATTAATTATATTATTATTATTGCAAACTCGTGAATGACTACTGGATTTAATTTTTAATGCACCACTCATATTATTCCCCTCACCCACGTCTCACCATAATTTAGAGTTTGAGCGCTTCATTGGCGTACGAAGCTTGATGACAAGGCTTATATTGTGAATAATGTGAATTTATTATGTTGCTCCTGGAATGGTTGAAAATTATACTGTCCAAAATTCAGATCGGCACCACGATAACCGGCAGGGAGTCTTACATCTCCAACAGCGTCAGCAACTGGCTGAATGGAGTTAAAACACCCTTTCCCAGCTACTTTACTTTTCTTACTTATTTTACATGTTGTTGGAACATACTTGTACTATGTAATTTTGATGGTCCGGGATATAACAATATATGCTGTGTAGTTGGGCCGATTGCGATGCAATATTGAACTTCAACAATACCTGCATTTTAAATATTCATTACTAATATAAAAACATGCCCGAATGAAGAATTGTGATTGTGGTTCAATAAATCCTAACGACCTACCTGCAATTTCAAGCTAGAGACAAGGACTATACCAATATAGTAGTGCGGTTATACCTCCATCAA
This sequence comes from Heteromurus nitidus, assembly GCA_034687055.1. Lineage (NCBI taxonomy): Eukaryota > Metazoa > Arthropoda > Collembola > Entomobryomorpha > Entomobryidae > Heteromurus > Heteromurus nitidus. The sequence continues at coordinate 94,880 of JAQFZW010000059.1, read as the reverse complement.
TTCATACTCATCCAAAGTTTAGTTTAGCTCTACAATTTTTATTTTTCCATTCAACTTGAAATTGGCAAAACAAACTGCTAACCGCAGCTATCACCACACGCGAAACCACAGTTTATGCTACTATGTATATCATCATCAAAATAACGAAGTGAGTAAAATCAAAGCTCTCCAGCTTATAATTCACCTTCGAATACTGAATACCAAATTATGCGTAATGTGTATGAATCTTTATACCTCTCTTTCTTGTACATATGTGGGTACAAGCGTGTATGCATGTAATCAAAAATCGTCAAGAAATTTGGAAAGGCTAGATCGAATGTTTTAAACACTTTATCGGCAGTAATATACTCATTCACACAACATTTAAAAAGCAGGACTGATATCAACAGAAATATCACATCTCACACTTTTTGCATGACTGCATGACTTCTCATTTCAGCCCTTCAATGTCGAAAATATTGTTAAATATTCCCTTTTTGTTTCCTTTTCCATCGGCCTCGCTCACTTCCAACCAAATACATAATTTGCACATGTGAGCCAAATACTGTGAAGTGTTGGATATCATTTAACTACTCTACATTTAGAAGCCCATGAAACCGTCATGAATGGTACTCGCAATCAGTCGTAGAAATAAGAAATATAAATGATAATTCCGATAAGCGTCACGCTCCATTTTTATATTTTACGTTATCGCTACTTCAGCTTCTCTCAATCTTTCGGTGCGATATGAGAGCCAGCTTTTTGCAATTATCATATCAATTCGTACCTCAATCTCAATTATGCGCGTGTATTACACTGAGGGCAAACCGAGGCTTAGAACTTTTGAGTTTGTCATTATGGATATGCTCCACTAGCAGGATGCGGAGTTCTGCAAACGTCGTTGTTTTTCTGCATTACACCTCGAAAAAGAAGTTGAATGATGTTTTTCACATCTATTGCTCAAAGCAATTTAAAAGTAGTTAGCAAGACGGGAAGGGCGATTGCAGTGCAATAGTCAGCAAGGTTGAAACAAAGAGATCATCTTCAAAAGTTGCCTATTATGTATTCCATGGGAAAGGGGACGAGTACTGACAATGCAATATTTACGGGTTGGTTTTGGTTACTCTCAGACTTCTTCTTACGCCCACATAGGATGCACGTAAAGTTTAATCGTCGTTGCGAGGATAATCTTATTCTTTTGTTGACCAGTCTGGATAAAAACTGCTTTTTATGAATGTACACTGGTTACAAATTGTTGGTTTTGAATTGAATACCAGCAAAAAAGGAAGTAGTTTAGATCAAACCCATCACGATCATCGTCGTGCTCAAACTCATACATTTTTATTCATATCCTACATCCGCTCATTCACCGGCTGCCCTTGAGTACGAAGCTTAACAAAGTAGTGGAGAAAAAGGAAAAGTGCGTGTAAAATGGATGGGATCGCGTTTTCTTTCTGGATTACTACTAGCTTTGATATGCTTTTGTAGTGGAAAACCAAAGAGAAGCAGTACGTTGATGAGTCAAGGACTACACTTGATGGCATAGAATATAAGCATGTGACTTTAAAAAAACTAAAATGTATTCCAGGATAAGACGTCGGTCGGTGTCCCTGACAGGTTAAATTGCATCCAAAGCATTAATAATGGTCATTTAGAGCTTGTTCTTTCAGTTTATGCACATGCATACACACATCCTAGGTTAGGTAGATCGAAATGTGTAACGCGTAACCGAAGTGGGTAATCAGATTTGAAGGCTCCTTCCTCTTCTGCGTTGGTAGCAGATCATTGACTTATGCATACTCATTCCTTGTAGATCATTATTCGAGAAAAAAACACATGTGTGTACGCAGACGTCCTTACATAAAATAAGCCAGAATCGTGGGAACGAAACCTGAAACAACGAACTAATTCTCTTCTTGTATTGTATTTATTATTACGGAGTCAAAACGACTGACTGCTGCTCACCAGCAGTCCTCCCATTCACATGCTCAACCGACTTCCCTAAACCAGGGAAAAGTGTAGCTAGGCTTGAATTTGTTGATGGAACTCTTATTTCACTCAGGGACATTCATTCATATACTTTCATGATGGGCTACGTTATGATGATCAACCCCTAAATAATGACCATATATGAGATTATGTGAATCTGAACAAGATATTTTTGTAAAAGATTCAGTCACGATAGTTTCATCTTATATCAACCTATATTCATTCCCCAACACGTACATTTAGCTTGTACGTGATGTGATGATGATTTGCTGTTCTCTGTTCTCTTTCCAATGCATTCGAAACCCTGACGAAGAAACCTTCGGGGCTACTTCTTACTCGATGCTTTTTTATTTATTTGCTACCCAGTATATATACATATGTATAAAAGAGAGCCCCTGTTCACAATTGAAATGAAGGCAACTGGAAGATGGTACAAGCAGCTTGGCTGATCTGAGGACTTGAGGACGGCGAGAACAGCGGCGAGAATCGGAACGGCCATAGCATCTTATATTATATTACAAAGAAAAGAGAGGAAGCAGCAGGTTGTACCAGCACAGAAGTCCTGTGTGACTTTTAGCGCAGAAACTGTCTGATTGAAAGGAACCGTTGCTCACTGTTTGCTTTTCCTCGAGCATAACCATAAGGATGCGTGGATGGAGAAGGGACAAGATGGCTATATAAAACCTCAGGGGAAGTCTGAAGGGCCTGTAGATGAACAACAGCTGGCCAGCGTAATTTTAAGAGCATTTTCTTTCTGCAAGTAAAGGTTTTCCATGCAACTGATATCGAAAAAGATGTATTCTGATTATGTATAAGAAAGTGGTACACGTATTCAATGAACCTGCTCATGAAGTGAACTTGGAGGGTACTGCTGATGTAAGGACAGCATAAAAAACTCTCATAGTTTGTTTGTGAAAAGACTCCATTCTGAGTCCTTATAACCACGTCTCTGTGACCTCCATATTTCATTTAAATGTCCAACTATGAACTAGTCAGACCCTCATGTGGAAAAGATAAAAACCAAGAATTAAGGAAGTCTTTTGAAATGCTTAGCCATTGTGTTACCAATATATACGAAAGTATATATTTGTAGAAGTAAAAGCGTAGAGGGAACCCAAGGATATGAAGCAACTGGATTCATTTTTTCAAGAAAAAGAGTTCAAATTCAGTGAAGAATGGTTGATACAACGTAACTTGTGAAATGAATTATCTCTTTGCCTCATCTGCCTACCTGTGTTATGTTGACATTGGTGAGAACAGGCAAAAGATTTATCGCCAGACGGGTATTGTGTAGTTAGCAATATTGATATTTATCTCATCAGGTATCTCTGATTCTCAAATTGCCGTTTGCACTCATGTAATCATTATTTCGAAGGTTAAAACGCCAAAGCCAACAGTAGCGACATGTGCATGTACAACCCCCCCCCCCCGGGAGGACAACTAGTTTAAGCGAATATCCGATTTGTTATATATATGAAATGGTATTTACAAGACTACCGGATTCCCAAATTATTTTGATATGTAATAGTTTCTGTCTGCCTTAAATTTAGTATTCTAATAAGGTGAAAGCGTGAATTCAAGGTAGATGATGTTTGTATTTGTATTCAACGCAAATTTCTTGATTTGTGTAACCTGAAATCAGTTTCGTTCTGGTATATCTCACTAATCTTCTAATCGTAAGAATAGAATGGATCGCTACTCGTGAACATACATTTCTCAAAAGACAAATGTCTTGAGCATATTGCACATTGGTTACATTTACATATATTTGTATTAAATGAACCTATTTAATTCACCGAAGAAACCACGACAGGACGAGATATTCTAAGAACCAGAACCCAACCCTTTTGTACGATGGCAAATAAAATATTTGCCGACTTATACTCCTGCTGTTATACAATTTGGAATACTGCACTGCAGTGTTTCCGGTTTTGGCTTATAAATCAATATTTTTCGTACAGATATTTGGAGACTAAGTAGTTCAAACTACAAAACATACAGAGATCTGAGAGTTATGAGAGTTTGCATAAGATTTTCTCTATGCACCTTCCAATGACGGTACATGGTACTTTCATTCAATATGTATACATAAGACTATTAGAGCAATAACTAAGGTTGTTCAGACAAAGCCTAACCACGACTTAATTTTAATAGCTTCATTTACACATGTAGGTTTTTACAAGAACTTTATGCATTCGAAAAAGTGTCAAAAAGGGAAATGGAAACAATTTTATTGCACTAAAGACTAAAGTGGACAACGATTGGTATTCTCTGCAGTGTTTAAATGAATCGTGCACGCGGAAAGATCTCTAAACTAAATTGTAAAAATAAAATTATGTGGCATGTTTTACTTTCGATTTAATGATAGGTTACTCTTAGGTTGCAGGGAAGACATTGCGGAGATGAAACTTACAGGCAAATCTTTAAATGCTATATTCTGTATGATGTAACCCAATGGTTCATGTTTCCTGTGAACTACTCCTTTGATGACTAATATACTGAATTCAATGCGTACATTGTGCTTGGCAGGTATTCATGAATTACACTATACCAAATGTGTTTATACTGTTGTAATCACGAGTATTAATTATGTAGTATAATGTTTGATGTTGATTTATAGTACAGCACACATCGGATGAGATAAAGTTGAAAACGAAGTAAATTTTTACGCATTGATTGAAAAGCTAGTGCCACGAAATTCATGCATTCTGCATGCAAGTTCTTTTCATCGCAAGTGTGTATAGTTATGTTCCAATGTACATCTACGAACTTGTAAAGTTGTAAAATTGAACTTTTACATTAAACTGGATGTCAGGCTACATTCCATTGATATATATTATTATCTCCCATGTACGGCATATCAAAGGGTATAAGTGTACCTGACTTTAATTGCAAAGTTTATAGAACTTGTACTAGAGCACCGAAAAATTACCCGTGTATTAAAAGTGGTTCGATGTATGATGGAATATTTAATTGTTAATGTAATTGATGAACTTTTCGCTGAAATCACTGTTTAAATAGCGACAAGTAGGGTATGCACATTCTTAGAGTGTATGCCCGTGCCTGAAAAAAACTTTTAAATATCAGTGACTGTAAAGCTTTCGGAGTTATTGACTTTTATGTAAAGTCCTCATAAGTATTTCGAACGCAATGGAACAACAAATTTTTTATCACACGTACCTCCTTTTCCTTTCGAATCCAATCCATATTGATAGACACTACGATGTTCCTAATCTCACGAACCACAGAACTATTCAGAGGATGTAGACATAACAGTTTTCCTAGTATCCAAGTTTAAGATGCGTGTCACACTTTTAAATGCATTATTCGCTTATCACCGTAAACATTTATTATTCGAAGTTCGAAGTGAGCTGTATATATAATACCTTATTTACATATGTATTGAAAGTGTTAAATGTTTGAAACAAAGAAATTCAACTTTGCAAAATATCACTTCTTCAATTCGAACCCCTAACTTTAATGTTGGATGATGGATCAACAGTCTAATCGCAAATCTTTCTCTGGCACTTCTGACGTTAGTGCTGTGTATGCATCAACGATTTTATCATCTCATTCATACAGACATTAATGTTATATGGTTAATTCATGCACACCGTGTGTTGAAGAGTGTGTTGTTGATGTGCGGATGCTTCCACAATCTGACACAACAAAAATTCTGGAATTGGAGATTATGTTCTCAGTTCTCACCTTCTCTGCCCTCCCACCTACCAACTCCTGCAGCATCATACAATGCACAAGTTATAGCAGTTATTTGCAGAGGGACTCATTTCCATTCATATCTTTGCCAACAGTTTCAATTCATAGATTGTATGTATTTTAACACTTTTATGAACTTCCACTGATACTTCATATCAACTCGATTGATTACGTAAATGACTCATAGTTGCGGATGTTATTTGATTTGTAGTATGTAAAAGTGTCAGTTGTCTCAAAAACTAGCATATATGCTTGTAAAATTGTGTACCTACCAAATTTACCTGCTTCTGATAAAACTTTGAATTCACAAACTTGTATTTTTCGTGATGAAATGTTTCAGAAAAAGTACAAAGGCTATCACAGCAAGTATGATTTTCCATAATGTTGCATCTTTTGTGCATAGTATCTTGTAATCAATCCATTCGGCAGATTGTTTTTGCAAGTTTTTAGTTCTAAGCATAAACATTTCATACAACAAAACTGTACGCTCCCCTCAAATGTCATAGTTTGGTGTAGCAAAAAATAAGCCATTCCGCTTCTGGAGGACTGCGTCTACCGATTTTCATCGAGTATATGTATTTGAAATTGTATTTTTTAAAAATGTCTTCAGACTAGCGACTACCTCAGATCAGGATGTGGCCTTTTCCTTTGCGTGACATGTATGCTTCGTCTTGATACGAATGGCTGCATACATCCTTCCTGTCCTCAATTGTGTACCACACGAATGAATGAACGTGCGTATAATCATGCTAAAACTTCGGGCATTGGCACATGCACATGAGTTACTATGTAGCCTTTGAAGTGGAAAGCTATTCTGTAAATACGAGTAGTCATGTTTCAGGGTTACTTTGTAATGCTTCTTCACGTAAGGCGAAGTCTATACAGAACCTGGGAATCAATGACCAAAGCCGGTGACCTGGACTGAAGAGGAAGGTACAAGGGTAGACATCTGTCGAAGCTAAAAGGATCATAGCGGGTATTTTAGGGGTCAAAGTGACCCATAATTGACAGGACTTCCTTGGGACTGACGTTGACATTACAACGTTAGCTCTCTTTGGACTTACGAAGGCAAAAGTCAAGGCCACACTGTTTCCCACAATTCCAGTCATGCGGCTGATGCGGGTCTATCTTTGGACCCCTCCAAATCTATCCGCCATTGTTGGCAGTAAAGTAAACTTATGCTTATCGTATCTGGTTTAGAGAAAGAAATAAGTGGAAATGTCTTACATGAAAATGATATGTACTTATGTCAATCACAGTTTTCAACTCAATTTTAAATAGTGCCACGGCTAACTATTAATATGTATGAGTAACCCCCTGAATTTATCTAACTTATCCTGATTTCCACTCTAATTCCCATATTAGATTAGATATGCTTGTATAACTAACAATACGATAACTTGTAATATGCCATCATCGATATAATTGGAAATTATTTTATTATATTTGGTTGGTTCTTCCAGTGGTAGTACCAGAAGTGCAAGTGCAAGGCAATTTTTCATGGTTGATATTTGGAAAATTATTACCCGATTTTGTAATTTCGGATCCGAAATTGAAAATACATACAAATCCCGTTGGTACCCTGCGTGCTTCACATTGTTCATTGTATATGATATATTGTAGTAGTAAGTCTATTAGATAAAACCGGTGTACCAGATGAAAGTGCGAACTACGTAATAACATATGAACATTTCGTAAGTTGTGACATGTCTTATTATTTTTTGATCGAATGACATGTTTAACGTGTAGATTTGTACTCGTATCATGGCTCAATCGCAGGCCATAGACATATCAGTACGATATATAATTGTAATATGAAGTGATTTTCTGAAGTACATATTGTGGGCACGCATTTTAAGGTGATACGCCAATAAAATTCATTAATGCATTTCGAAGGTGACTTTCAGTGCCAAGTGTATGACACCTATTAATCAGATAACTCCCAGCTAGTAAAGCTCGATCCCATGAATAAATTTTATAGTATGAGATCGCAGTGCGCAACTTTTATGGGTTAGTTCGCACATATTCCAACCAAAGTTAGCACGGGTGGATAAATTTTATTTTGAGAGGTTCCAAGAATTATTTGAGTGAAGTGTGCAAAACTGATATGAGTGGTATATTGTAGTAGCTTAGTAAAAACCCCCTCGAAAATTTGATGGCGATTTGTTGTAGTGTAGTTCAGTATTTGCACTGATATTGTTATATGTCCTTTTGTCATTCATTGCCATAATATACACTCACGATCACTTGTACCAGTAAAATGAAAGCATTCAAATACAAACCTCGATACTTGTTCAGCTCACGTAAAAGTTGGTGGAAGGAATCAGTCAGCTCAGGCTTTGAGGGTCTTATTACTTTCACCCAATACACGTAGTCCAGATGGGCATTATATGTAAAAATATGTATATAAAAATTCGACATCGATCTAACGTATTACAATTTGCGAACAGTACAAGGATTTGGAAGCTTTTCGAAACTTTTCACAAAAACGTTGTTCTTGTTCATTCCATATCTGAACTCACAATCAGTTACACCTGCAAAAAGATATATCTGATTTTCGTCTTCGCAGAGCCTGCACAAACCAAGCCCCATCAAATGCTCGCCGATTTTTAACCTGACATATTTGGAAATTGGTAAGCAAAAATCAATTAATCAAGAGATAGTGAACTCTAGCTCATTGATAAATCCGCTTCTTTTCGTTGCAATGATAAAGTCATTCATAACATGCTTTAATGAATCGAATATTTAATGATTAATGCAATATGCGTGTCTACACAAATTCACAGTATTCCGTATCAGCTGTGAATGAGACTCAAAGAAACTACATTAAATCGACTTTGTTCGTGTGAAATGAATTCCCATGACCTACGTAAAGTGCAGGACCAATGAAGCTGCAAGCCATGCTGAGTGTGAGTACTGTAATGACGTGCACGGCAAACACCATACTTACATCTTGCTTACTTTTAATGCTATATCCATCCTAAACTTGTGAATGAAGCGACGCGATATGCCAACCAACTTATACTTATCGAGATAAACTCAAATCCAACTCATTCTGGAACAGTACAAGAATAAAAATCTATACGCATATGAATGGTAATAGGTAAACTTATAAAACTTACATTGGACTAGTGCATCGTAATGTAACCTTTTAATGATATGCAAGAACGAGTTCGCGAATTCCTCATTCAGTAACTGCAGTATTGAATGGACTACATACATGAAGTGAACATATATTATGAATCCATGAATGGTGCCTGCCTCGGAACATGTTTCCACATTGAGCACTACCATAATTATAACTATGCACTTTCCGTTCATTTCAAACTCTCCAAATACCAGAAAGGGCTACTTTATGCACTTCGGAAGAAATTTTTCCACATTATTATGACAAGCACATTATATAGTTTTTGTTTAACGCACTATACATACTTGTATCGTTGTATCTTATATCAAATGCGCACATTTATCCCTAAACCATCGTAGTAATTGGATTATATTATATAAACGCACCATACGTAGACAGACATACAGATAAAATTTGGATAAATGGAAATGATTGCTTACGGTCTGTGAGTTCTTGCGATTACGAACTATATCCTTCCGAAAATTTGAAATCATGAGCTAGACTTCACGTGCTAACGCAAAAAAATATTCGTAGCCGAAGCTGATAAACCCACTGTGTACGTACACTATTTGTAAGATTTTTGATAATATTTGTGAGGACTATATATTGTTACATTGTCTTAATCGCAATTTTGTCTTAATCACATCCAAGTTCCAGTGACGTCAATGAGTTGAACACAGATAGTGGTTATTACTTTTAATAAAAGATTTTTACTCACAACGTTTGAAAGAAAGGTATATTGCTCACAACGTTGATTACCCATTGTCCACGAAACTTGAAAGCAATCGCAAACAAATTTCGCTTCACATTACAGGCACTAGCTACATATGTACCAAAAACGAAATCCATTGCCAATGTCGATTGACTGATGATGAGTGAATAACGCATTGGTAAACTAGGCTAACACAGTTGATGTAAATCTTCAACTTTACTTTGCGTTACTAGATGTTTGGCATTAGGCTGGGAAAGTAGTATGCTGACAGTGAGAGCACTAATGTGCATGTTCATATTAATGTAATTGACAGTAGATTTTACTAACCAATGATGTATATCTCGTATAGAGTCAAATTCCAGCAGACATTAGCAATATGCATATTCACATGTCAAGCGTGTATAAAATGGATATTGCTACCGACTTTGTCACAATACTTAAGATGTGAGCATTAAGCAGTAACACGCTTTACACTTCACAGAAGAGTAAGTGTAAGGATTAGGATCCAAACGAGTAGATCCACATCTGATTAAATTGTATGTAAAATAGGTGATCTTTCCTTCAATTCAATCCCATATGTAGAGTGATTAAATATTCTGACTGAGAGCTAGCGCTAGCAAGAATGGTATACTCGTCAATGAGAGAAATTAATGCTTTTACTTTGTGGATGCTTCAGCATCTTCCTACTCCTATTCAATCATCTCATTCATCTTTCTAGTGATAAATAGTACACGATAGTTGTGTTATATTTAGTAGTAGATACAATTACCTATTACCAATATGCTTTTATTTGCTATTGTGCCAACTAAAGCATATCAAAGCATTTAGTTTTCAACTTCTGCAGGCTAGAGCATACCCACATATTCATCAGCAAAAGTCAATTGACAGAAAAAGTACATAATACATTTAGTTAAATTCTTCATTATGAAAACGCACTCCAAAGTTAAATGTACAGAGCTTTATTCATGGCATGTTTAACAAAAAGAAGAATTCATGAGTGATTACGAGTAAGATTCTTTTCTACTATTGTTCAAGTTTAAACTGCGTAATCAGCCACTAATAAACCGGCTATGTAAATAATATGGAGGTTGTTTATAACTATAACCCTGTATAGTTCATGGGTTGAAGAATTCATCCTAACCTTACACCTTGTCTCGGCGTCAAGGAAAATCTCGGATTTGTGCCAATTGATGATCTAGCCCTCCAACAATCATAGTCGCTCTACGATAGTGATAACTGATGACATCCCGATGAAGCTTGATAGCCAAAACTGCCAACGCCAAAGTTACTGGCAGAGTAATGGCAGTCGCCGTGATCCCAATAATTTCGCCATACTCCGTATCATGGAACTTAATCCAGCAAATCAGCGTAACATCAAACATGAACAACGATATACCCACAACGCTGCATAAAAACCACGCTATCTCTATGAAACTATGAAAAGCCATTATGAGTCGCTGAATTTTAAAGCTGCAGTTTAATAGTTAAATAGTAAACTATATAAATTCGACATACCACTGCAATCTACCAACAATTTCATTCCGCTCATCTTCACCACCCTCCTCTACTTGTTTCGGAACATGACTTCTCCAAGTGGTCGCGATATGTGGCAAAATGCAGGAAGAAATCATCAGTGCGACCATATTAACAGAGACCAACAAGCAAGTGCAAGCAACAAACATGACCATCAACACTTTTGGAACTTTACTTTCCAAGTCTAATTGCAATTCCACCAAAGCCACCTTCGATATTAATTTAAAAACGATTAGTAAACAAGATTCTTACATCTTACCTTTGTCTTTATCAATGTAAAATTCAACAGAATTGTTGAGTCCAGTTACCATTCCGAACCCAGCCATTAGCGCAGATGTGTGGGCGACCGCTTGCAACTTCGACTCCGTAATGGAGGAGATGAGTCTGCTGGAACCGTTGCTGGAAACTTTAACTTCACTCGATTGCGATTGGAACAAATTCATATTTCCTTAAATAAATCAAAGTTTTTTTTTACCACAATTAATCAACGCCAATCAACGGCAAACAAACTAAGTAGCTCAATTGAGTAGCCTACGATTTTATAATTTTCAACGCAAATTATAATGTCGATTAGCTAAAGGTTACAAGTCAGCTAAGCAAATGCAATTAAAAAGTCAGAAGTGAATTAAGAAATTCGGGTGCATGGGCACAGGGAAGAAAGTGCATTTTTCCCGTTTTCGCAAAAAACCGGAACGCGACGGGCAACAAAGAGAACAAAGAGGAGGAGCAAGACCCATCTCGTCGCCGCAAGTCCACAACTGCAAAGCCATTGAATTGGCTACTCGATGATATCCTAAGTAACCCCAATTGCTTTTGATTCGTCCATCTTGCATATCCTCTGCTATGCTCAAGTGTATATGGGTGTCAGTCAGCTGCAAAAAGAATCACGTTTACACACCGAACTTTGGACAACATTTGCAAACTCAGTTTGTAAATTGTTTTTAATAATATTTAGTTAACAGTCAAGAGTTAAACACTCAACACTTGCTCGAAATGGCAGTGATTCCAAGGCTCCAAAACTCTGCGTTTACCATTCTCCGGAGAAATATGGGATTTTCAGCAGTTCTCGCGCAGAAAGGACAGGCGACGGATCCCATTCAGAAGCTGTTTGTTCAGAAAATTAAGGAATATGACCAAAAAGCAAAGTAAGTACATTAATTATTAATAATTTGTTAAGTGCTAACAAATTATTCCAGTAGATTATATGGCATTTTAAGTTCGGTTTGGTTTCGGAGGTGCATTAGCTGAGTGCTGAGAGTTAATCATGATTTGCTCGATTGTCAGTTGTAATTATAGAATTTTGATGTTTTATTTAATATGGTGTATGGGCTCCTCTTGTAATTAATTAATTTGTTACATTTCCAGGGCCAGTCCTGGAAAGTTGGTAGACAGCACTCCGCAGATAGAGAAAGATTTGAAGCAGGAGCTGGAAAGGGTAGCTAAAATTTACGGAGGTGGATCCGGTGTGGATATGACAAAGTTCCCTGCTGTGAATTTCCAAGGTAGAACAGAACACGATAAATTTGCTAAATTTAACTATTATTGGAACTATTATGCTTAAATCTTAATCCATAATTATGAATTTATTGTTTGTTGTGAAACTTGAGAAATTTTTAAAATCAATTTTGTGTTTTTGTGATATTTCATAGAACCTACCCTGGACCCTATTAATCATCAGGCCAAGTAATTCATTAGTGATGTAGTCAACGAACGTAGTATATCTTCAAATTCTTTAAAATCAACAGCCATAGCAAGTTATTATTGAATGAATGTAATGAGGGGTCGGAATCTGAGTTGCAGTCAATATAAGTGTAATTTCCTGTACAGTTCAGCAATATTTGATTGTATAGATCATGAAATCAACTCAGAAGTATACTTAAGTGTATGAAATAAAATGTAAATTACCAGATGGTCATCTTATCTGGTACAAAATTTGCTATTACTTAATGGAACTGAAGTTTATTTTTCAATGTCCAAGCGAACGAGTTAGCTTTTCACACATATCTAACATTTTAAATTTTAAAACAAAATCTGGCTTAAAGAAGATGTCTTAATTGTTCTGATGGAGAAAGTTAAAATTCGTCACGATGAACTTCCGTCAGGAATGCATAATACAGATAGTTAACAAAAATCTCACAGTTAAACAGGTACGATCAATTATACTAGCATAAATTATTAAATTGTTGAGCTCGAATCACGTTATCGAAGTAAGCCTTTTGGTTTTTACATTACTTGTACTGTGGATTCATTTGAAATATCCATTTGATATTGTGATGCAATAATGGCATTCGAAAATGCTCTGCAATTGCTAGGTAGATTCTAAGTTTTCCAGAAGTCTGCTTTGGATCTATGACGGCCTTGAAGTCTCCTCCACATGAACAAAATTCTTTCATGTTATCTTGTTTAATCTGAAAAGAAGTAATTTTTATGTATTAAGTATTAGTCGAGAAGGGCGAAAATAATTATAGAAATCACAAATAAAACATTAATGTGGCACCTCTTTGCACTTGGCACATTGCAGATCTTGCAGAACATATCCCATGAATTTTCGGTTTACTGAATCAACCAGTAACTGTTCTATTTCTTCCGTTTCGTAAGGGGCATCACAAGTTTGACAAAGCCACACACGTCTACGGGCAATATAATCAGCTACATATAAATCTTATTCCAAGCACTTATACCGCAGTTGTTTTCGATAATAAATGTAAGGTCTTACAAATTATTTTTCGTTACAGATGTCTGGTCTTTACAAAGATCCAAGTCTCGACATTGATTGCAAAGCTTACATATAACTTCGGGTAGGACAATAGATGGACATGGCTCATTCCATAGGGCGTCGTCACTAAATTCTCCGACATTAATAAGCCTCAGTAAATTTCGCCTTAGCTTATGAGCGTCATCCTCTACATTTGCATCCAAAGAAAGTACCTAGAAAAGAATATATAACAACAAGTCCTTAGAGTTAGACCAAGGTACAAAATTTCAGAGAAAAGTACCAAAACATGAGGATCATAATGTCTTACCTTGTGAATGGCTTTGATAAACTCTAAAGCAGGTTTCTTTTGTCTCTCTAACGAGGCGACATACGCGAGGAAGCTACCTCCCTTCGATTCAACTGGGGTTGGGTATTTTTTGTCGATTTGCTGGACGATTCTATAAAAGTAATAACTCACGCCATCAAAAATTTGTTTCCTCTTATGGGGTCGGGGTGGTCTCTTTTTCCAAGCTGCCTTCTATTACACACCACACCATCACATTTACAACTATTCTATTAAATTTAAATACCTGAATAAATGTTGTGCAAGTTCTCCCTTGACGTATTCCTTTGAAAACGTAACTGTATTTTGCATTAGTGCTGGATTATTGCCTTTCCTTCTCGGAGTCTGAGTGGAAACTCTACGACGAACTGGTGTCTCGCCTGGAACTATTCCATCGATTTCAGATGAAAGATGTTTGTGAACAGTCATTACATAGCCAGTTATGACATTAACGAAATTAGTCTTGCAGTTTCCAACATCAGGAAGGACGTTAGTTAATGTCCATCTCATGTCAGGTTCCACCTTTCCAAAAATTGAAGTGTGTAATCATTTATTTTTTGTTTCATGGTTAACTCAAAAGATTAAAATGACGCTTACTTCATCTTCATCGTCTGATAAATTGAGTTCTTCCAAGTCACTGGTTTCATCTTCATCAACCTCATCTTCGCTTTCACTCCCATCATCTCCAGTACGTTTAGACTTGTTTTGCTTCTTCAATTGCTTTTGTGCCATTTTACTAGCTTCCGAGGTTTCACTTTGTCGAGGTTTTGCTTTCATTCCACCGAAATTAGACTAACCACAAAAATATTGCAAATCAAAATTAACAGGATTGATTTAATAAAAAGAATCCAATTTTTTAGGTTATTCATTTTCATTTACTTACAGAGTCCAGCCAAACTAGACATTCCCAACAATTCACAAGCTTTAAATCTATAGCATGAAAGAGCTCTTTGTTCTTCATTGACGCGGTGATGTACTCCACATATCCCAGCGCATCAACAACGCGACTCTTCTTCGTGCATATGATTAATCGACTGAAGTCAGCATAAACCACAATGGACCCTAGTCTCATGAATTCTGCAATATACTGTAATGAAAATTTGAAAACATGTTTAAACATAAACAGGACAACCAACATAGATACATATTGCGTTTATTACCTGAATAAACAATTTCTTCATTAAATTGTTTAATGTTTTCCTCAACGCAGGATCGTACAAAAGAGCATTGGGGGATCTTAGCCACCTTGAAAATATAAATATAACACCAATATAAGTTGACATTCTATCAGTTGAAATTTGCAAAACACGAAATTGTTGTTCAATGGAGGTGTTGTAGACAAGCTACCAAAACTTTACATGCATTTGTCAGATACAACGGCACCAACATACCTGTATAAATGGATGAGTTGGTAATCAGCATACACATTTCTGTGAATCGTTACATCTCGAACCCAAGAAATTACCATGCTCTTTAAAACTCGGAACGCTCCACTGCAAAGTGCAGTTTCATCGTAGCTCGCCAAGGATGGTCCAGGGTTGTTACCCATCATTTCTTCAAGGGATGCTTGCGGCATATTATCGAATGCTACTGTTGCAGTAGTCCCTTCAATGTCATGCACGTGATGAGACTGCAACAGGGTATCCACAGCTAATCCATCCAACTCCAATTCGACACAGACGGTTTGATAAAATCCAGGGTTGTTTATTACGATATTGTTGTGTTCCTCGAATTCGGTAATCAACCTACACAATTGATAACAGCAAAATTAAGCGATAAGCATTTCACTATATTAACCAAGGACATAACATAACTACCAGGGAATAAGATGCGCAAGTACCTGTTATCGTCAGCTTCTTTGCCACCCAAATCAGGTCGATCGGTGGGTGAGCACCATAAAACGTAGTTTTGCTTCATTAAGTGCCTTGCATACAACACATCACAACCTTTAAGCATGGAATCACTTGGTAAGTTTCCAACTGGAATCTGTAAGTATTTACTCTGCTCAATCGCTGCATCCAAAACCGTTTTAAACCTAAGGAAGTGCTTTAGCAAAGCCTTGGATCCAAATTGCTGCCACTGAAGAGACGCGTACAAGTCATCTTCATCAAGGACGTGAATGGGGATTAAGGGGAATTCGCCCATCAAAGGCACTTTCGAAACCCATGTAGGGAAATCGGTGGTGGACTGGACAGCCAATACAGTTGCTCCTCTCTTTTCGTCTTTGTATGACTGCAAAATTCGTTGGAGACTTGAAAAAACAGTTCTTGCTTCGGTCTCGATTTTGACTTCAAATGAATAATTAGTCTCGGGCAGACTTTCCTCTTGTTCTCCTCTACCTATTCTTTCTGTGCGTAACTGTTTATATAAATTTGATAAGTTTGGGACCAAATTTGACCTCGCCACGCTCAAGACAAATATGGTGGCCTTGTTATTTGGTGGAGGGAGGAATATACCAAACATGGCCTTATTCGCAGATCCATGATGATATAGAAATATTTGCTTGGTGGAATTCATTTCTAGATACTTGTAATCCGCTGTAATATTTTTGAAAGCCAATTGTTTCAGGTCAAATGAATCTCCGACTTCCTTCATTTTTCTTGCTTCATCCCTGTCCACGGTGCATACGCACCCTAAGTGTGTTAACGCCCGAAACTCTAGAGGAATCTGAGTCTCGTAAATCCCTTCAATGGATGGAGTAGCCAAATCTGCCATAAGGTCATTGCTTGTACGAATGAACAAATCTTCAGGGATTGTGTATTCATACAAGTGATGCGCCTGGTGACTACGTGGCAGCAATTTTACGCATTTCCTAATGTGCTCTTCATCGTTCAGATTTTTAACTTCTTTGGAATTCAAGTAAAAAATTCTTGGCACGTTTAATCTGATCATGTGCAGCTCCTGTCCAACCATCGCCCACAGCTTGAACTTTCCAGGTATTCCGGTGTCCATTATCTGAATTATTTGCCAGGGATTGGCTAATAGCACCTGCTGCGCTCTTCGAAGAAATCCTCCAAGCGTTGCCGGTTGATTGGATCGTCTTCTGTCGATAGCTCCAACATGCCCAAAGTCATCCTCATCATCTTGTTCCATTCGTCTGGATCTCTTTGTTCTCTCCATAGCACGTTGCTTTGCTTGGTATGCCCACTTGCGCTTGTGAAACTTAAGCCATTTTGCGATAGTTTCTTTATCGTCTCCCATTGGGGGAGCAGGTCCTAATGCCTCCTTCCAATGTTTTGATACATCGATTTCTGGAGATCGCTGACGCTTCCCACGGTTTAGTCTGTTTGTGTGGACTAAAATCCTCTGTTGAGCTGGTCGTAAATTAGTACCAATCTCTTCAATGTCCCCTATCTCTCTGCGATTATTTTCTTCGTCGCCAGTGGGCTTTACTACTCGTTTAAAGACTTCGTTGATCTTTCGTTGTTTCAATACATCGGTTTTTTCAAGAAGACGTTTATGTAACCACTCAGGGTGTGGCACTCTCTGAACTGGATTTGATACACCTTGTAAAGCAGCCGGTATCGTTACAATTTTCTGAATACAGCCATTCATTCTTTCAATATAATATTCCCAATCGAGAATTGTTCTGATATCGAAATTGGTTATGCTGTTATCTTTAAGCCAACGACGTAAAAAGTGCTTCTTAACGCTAGGTTCAGCTTGGAAAATTGCGAGTGGAATTGCTCTTTCTGTGACGGGTGCTCCGTCTGGCTTCCTTGAAATAATAAAACGACAACTTAAGCCAGCGTCTTTTACCATTTGATCACCAAGAAACTCAGCTAATCTTTTCGCTGTACTAATAGATGTTGACTTCTGTGCGCCATAGTCTTCTAATTTTCTGCTCATACTACGATTTTCGGATATTAGCTCAAAAAGTTCGGAATCTGGCATGTCTGATGCTTTTGTGTATAGTACATCCAACCAATAGTCCGCAACTTTAGCCACTGCATTGTAACAGCTTTCCAGTGTGTCTCCCTTTAAGAATGCGTCGAATACAGAGGATTGGAAATTTTTTAATAATTGTAACTCCCCACGTCGTTTTATTTCAAATCCCTTAAGTTCCGCTAAGCTCTTGTCTGGATTGAAAACAGCATACCTTTTCTTCAATTTCTTCCCTTCCTCTTTGGACGCTGGTAGGATCATTGCCAAGTACGGTCCGTCAACTTCAAAGAAAATGGAGTTTTCATTTTTCACGGTATAATCCAAAGTTGAGGGGTCAACCAGTTCATGATATTGGTCATTGGTGAATTCTTCTTTCACCATGATATTCAATACTGCATTTGGGTACGATATAGACAGCTTCGCTTTCTTTTCCATTGAAGTAAGAATTGTAAAATTTTCTGGAAAGGATGACGGAAGAATACACCAAATACCATCCGTGTCCAGTTCTAAAGGCCTCCCAACTTTTTCTATAATTTCTCTTGCCTTCCTGATGATATTTCCTCCAGTGTGACACACTATACCGGCCATTTCCATACTGTGCCAACGCGCGCCCCTTCGCATGACGTATCCGTAGAAAGAGTTCAAGATGCATTTGTGAGCTAGCTGCAAACTGTCGTAAAGCACCTCCCTATTCTTAGCAGACTTAATGGCTGACGCATCTCCGCTGGCTACAGCGTCTGAAACTTGCTTCTTAGCAGTTTTGTTAAGGGCCTTATACTCGTAACGTCGATCTCTAAAGGCTCGTACAGTATCCACGTAAAATGAGTTTTCTCTTTGGCATACTGTTTGATGCTTGACATCAATTTTTGTAACATGAACCTTTTTGTACGCTTTCCTGCAGTACTCCTGAAGTCGCTTTTTCTCGTGAAGGGCCCGATCCTCTTTGCTTAGTTGATGGAAAGCTCTTTGAGGACCGTTCGGTTCTATGGGTGGAAATTTCTCCATTTCAAGTTGTTGCTGGATTCTCTGGAACTCGCCTCTTGATGCGGGCATAAATTCTCCTCGCCAAGTCCAAGGCATCTGACGTTGACATGTTGCTCCTGGCTTATTGTAATCGCATGCAGCACAAACAGTCTCATTAACCATGGCAGAAGGTTGAAGACGGTTAGTAAGAATTATATTGGGATACATAGCTCCGACGTCTAGATGATAAATCAGAGGCAACTCGTGTCGAATTGGATTATCCCGCAAAGTTGCAAGTTGCTTTTTGATGTCGTCGGCTACTTCCTGGAAATTTGTCACTTTTTCTAATGGGACTTTCTCCTCCTCTTCTAAGGCGTGTTTTAATGTCTTCTCAACTCCTTCAATCAGTGTGTCAAAAATTTCAGGGACTAATTTAAAACGACATGGAATGTCCGAGCGAAATACGCCAGATTCTAAAGCTTCGACGTGCCCACCGACGTAGGTTTCTTGATCGAGGACGTGTCCATCCTCGGTCATTTTATTCAGCGCTGATTCCTGCTTGTTTGGAAATATGATGCTGGCATGGTATGCTTCCACCATCAGTAAAGTTTCGCAGAGAGTTCCAGAGCCTTTCCTCAATACTTCATCTCCCTCCATTGGAATAATTGTACATAAGGCGAAAATAAACGGATGTACGTACTTCATGTATAAATAATAAGTAGCCACTGCATCAGAAACCGAGTAGTTTGCTAAAATTTGTGGTTGTTCCGATGCCATGCGACACATATCCTCAGGGTCCAATTCTACAGGATTGTACCGTAATTTCGCTTTCGCAACTGCTTTAAGATTTTGTGATCCAACAGGCAAATAAGAATCCCTCTTCACCCAATTGAAGCAATCCATATGAACACATGGACGGCACGAATAAATCCCTTCCCTGAACACCGCAAATCCAATCTCCGTAACCATGCTTAGTCCGTGAGCCTTGGCTCTGGCTTCAATGAAGGGCCAATCGAAGAAATCTCCGTTGTAAGTTACAAATATGTGCGGCTTAACATCAAGTATATGATCAAAGAATCGCTGAATGACTGCCATTTCATTTGGCTCGTTGAATATCGTGAATTGCCCTTCAAACTCTGGCCTTGGCGTATACTCGAAATCTTCAACGTCCGATGAAACGATTTCCCGGTTTGTGATGAGATAACCCTGCCCAAATTATGTCACAAAAATGGATTACAAATAACATTATTTAAATAAATACTCAATATTTAACAACTCTCAATACAATATTCATATAGGATTTGTTTTTGTTAGTATGTCATACCTGGGCATCAATCATGTAAGAAATCATCATAATTTGATCAAAGGATGAATCGGGAAATTTTAGAGGAAGCTTCGTAGTTTCGATGTCGAAGGCCAGGACTATGCAGTCTGGAGATTCGATAATATCCATCCTTCTCTCAATTACTGGCTTATATGAAACCCCAATTTGTAGTTTGATACTGTACCACAGGCCGATAAATAACTTATTATCAATGGAAACTCGAACATGGTAGGGGACATCGTATTCTCTGAAAATTTCACATTTAACAATCATTCACATTTCGGTTTTCTACGGGAATCAAATTTTACAAATACATGCGAAAAAAGGTTCGGAATGTGCTGTACCTTATATCCACAATATTTTCTAAATGATTAGTACTGGACTTCTGCGCATCAAATTCAGTTATATCTCCAATGTAACTCTGTCGCAGCATTTCAGCATAAGCGGTGTTCGATTTTTGACGCTCCCAGCTCTTCTTAACGGCCGGAAGTATGTCCTTTCTAGCTTTCATCAAATCACTAACTGAGAGAAAGGAAAGTTTCACGTACTTCTGTTTTAATCCTACCAAGTGATTGGCCTAAAGGAAAATTAAAGACACACACACATATACATTACATCACTTCCCCATAATATAATTGTATTGATAATTTTTGGGTTTCAACTGTGAAACACTTGTTAAAGAAAATTTACTTACTAAATCGAGATCCTCCTTTGCCATCACCTCTATAGATGTAATAAGTCCGCTATACTTCTTCTGCAAGAACAAGGTAACTTCTTTTTCGCATCCTATTAATTTAGATGTAAAACAATTTATAAGTAATTATAGCATTCTTAATGCTAATATTAATTAACCACTGCTTCGCTCGCTGTCCAACAGATGAGACAAGGATCAGGATGTCATGTATTATTTCAACAAAAATATTTACAAATCCAATTAAATTATACCTGCTTTTGGGAGAATGTAAAAATACGGTTGATACGCCAGTGTAGCCTTGAACCTGGAGCCATCTTCTTGAATGAAGTAATAATCCACTGCACTGATTAGTCTTTTATCTTCATCGAGAACCTCCGTCTACAGAACGTGTCATCTTCGATTATTATACAATCAAAATCAACAACTAATAATTAATAAAGCATTGTCATTAGCAAACCGGGTGCATATTAAGAAGCCATCCGTCACGTTCCGCAACATCCTTGACACGATTAAAACCGAATTTTGAATCTATTGCGTCATTCTCGATGGACTGACGGACACGAACTTCTGAAGTGTCTCTGTTCACCAAATTAATCACAATCAAAACTGTTTTAATACACAGGAATCACCTCAACAATCAAAATTTAATAGTACGAAAATCAATCCACAATTAAATTTGAAATTACGACATACCCAGATGAAAGATCGATACTCCCAGTTCCAGGGTTCTCTCCAAACTTCTTATCCCCAAACTTCTTGTCTCCTCCCCAATCACGGACATATCGACCCGTATTCTTTGGTATACCCATCCTTTAATAGGTTGAAGATAAGCAAAGCAGTTAGTTACCTTAAAACGCTTCTTCGTACAAAAAGGAAACTGGTCGCAAAGGTTCGGTCGGTGGGTGCTCCACTACCTCTCACTCTCACCCGTCCGTGCTTTATATTTACAATTATTTATAACTTATCATTTGGACAATTGGTAGATACTCCACAACACAAACCAGGAACTCTATAAATCTAACTGACAACTGTTCATTAATTTGTGATTAGATTTGAGTTGTTACAACTTTGAAATTAAAGACCTTTTCTGAAGACCTTTGTGGAGGAGTGAAGTATGTATTTTGGAGAACAACAACACAAGTAATCTGCATACCGCTATCGACTGACTACCGCCAACAACACAGCTCTGAGCGACAACAAAGACTTCAATGTGGGCATTCGTAGAATTCTGTGGTGAGTGGGGGCTAGACACAATGGACGCTCTTCTCTGGTCTCCTCCAAGCATCCACCATCAAAAACGCTTTTACTCCTTTTGCGTCATGCATTTCAGGTTCTTGTATTGTTTCCGTCATGTCATGACGTTTGGCGATGGAAGGTTTGGTCGTTGTCGTTTGGAGGTTTGGAGTTCAATTTTAATCTATCTGAGTAATATTTAGGCTGTGCTGTATTAAGTTTTAAATCAGTTTTAAAATATTAGGATCATCTCGACTCTCTACACAGTTTCTCAAACTCATTTCACAATGTAATATCTTATCTTAATTTTATCTTGAATCTAGGTTATGGAGAGGTGGAAAAGTATGAAAATGCAAGTTTCAAGATAGTTCCAGGATTACTATGAATCCGGGAGATGATGGAATTCCAAAGTTGGTAAGTGCTCACTTTGAAATGGAAATATTTGAGTTTAAGTACGTAAAATCCAAAATGCATAAGCATAAAAAGTGGGAAATGATGGTATGGCATAATTACAACAAGAAGATTATTGTTTCGTTATGGAATGGAACGTGCTTAACCGTAATCATATCATAGACTTGCAGCTAGTTTAGTGCTTTCTTTAATGCATTACAGTTGTCACTTATCGTATGGTTCAGATAACCAACAGGCATCAGGTCGAGCCGTCATAGACCATACCATATCCGGAGGAACAAAAGTGCATTCCACACCTTCACGTTCATAGAACCTTTCCTCCATAATTATGCAGCATTATCGAATTAACATGTTTTTGTTCGATTGGCCAATGTGTGAGGTACTTACAGAGTGGTGGCTTACCAAGGAATTTGTCCAGGCTTGAATGATTATATGAATACAATGAAGGATGAACTAATGCCCATCATATGACCGTACAATCGTGCTCACTGGAAAACTGCGGCATATTGTGACTGGGATCATTCTGGCTAACTGCTCTATTATAATTTTAGCTTCCAGGAATTGGAATAGCTACGATCTGCAATAGCAATTCCATAGTTTGTCATTTTATTTGTGAGTCCAACAAAATCAATATTATATTTTAAACAATATTATGCAGTTAGCCCTTATTCATGAATTAAAACTACCACGAGGATTGCCGTGATGCACAATATGAAACAACATAATTGCATAATTCGGATTCGGAGTTCGGAGTCTTCATATCATGACTAATTTGTTGTGCCAAGGTTCCAGGATGCAGCCTAAGAAAGTATAGTTTTAGGTAAAAGCTGACACACATAAATACATGCATACATATATGTATATCCTTATCCTTACATTACTTGCCGAAAAATAATCATTTGTTCAAAATTTTATCTTATATTTTACCTCTAATGACTAGGATCCTTAATGTCGGTTACATGTCTTGCAAACACATGAAAATACTTTGAGTATCATTTCTGCTACACAATCAGCTTGTAACAAGCCAAAAAATGCTAGAATTATAACGTTGATGATTTTGCATGAATCATATTTTCCATTATGCGATGATTTGAAGTTGGTTCATAGTTGAACACGGAAAGAATGAAGACGCGCAGATTTATAGCTTGTAGACTTGTTGCAAATTTAATTTTCACAGCTTACATGGATTTCTTTTTAATATTTTATGCGTTTAAAACTTAAATCATGTCAGGAAGGATCTGGCTGTGGGTTAAAGTTGTAATAATATCTTCAATTCCTCATTTTGAAAATCATCAAAAAATCTTGATGTCCTACAAGACAGAATGTGCAACCGCGTACATGCGGACATTAATTATGAACTCAATTAAACATGTTTCTTCCAATTAGATGGTTGATATTCATCGGATCGGAGTTTTTTCTTACAGATTCGTGTTGAAGCAGGAGCTCAACATTTGAGCGTCATTACACTTTGAATTTTGTTAATCATCATTTGCACTTTTTTGTGTATTTTACAACTCTTGTTATCTGCTCTCGTACTTTCGAAACAAAGAAAGCAACTTGTCTAGTACGATCTAGCTGAATGATTATATTACAACGTTGATAATTATGACTCGGTCGGTTAAATATTTGCTGAAGTTGTTAGGTTGTTACTTTTCTCTACGTTGTAGATTGCGAGATTGTAATATACACTTCGTGAATAATAATACCGATGCTCATTCGTAACACTCACCTTAACTTATATATATCGACCCTCGCTATAGTGTATGTTACATTATATATCTTATACTTGTCCAGATTTACTCCAACTCCTTCCTTCTCCTAAATGGAGCTGTTTCTGTAGGATATTTGATAACTAATAGACTTGAATGTAGAGAACAGGGACATGTATATCCATACACAAGCAATTTTGAAGCTAGAAACAACGTCTGCAACATGATCATTACGAAGCCCAGTTGTTTGTATTGCGACGTCTCATGGACCATCGTCTTCCCTTCAGTGAAGCTAAGAAAGTACTTATAAAACAGAGTGTTAAAGCACGCCTCAGCCACCTTAAATCAGACTAAACACCACAAAATAATGATGATTTCGATTTTGATAAGGATACTTTATTATGTAAGGAAAGGATGCGATGAAATCCGCCAAATTATAATGAAATCTTAAGTGTGTTCTACTTACGCAAAAAGTAAAAGATTTTTGAAGTTCTCGTTATCAAGGCTTACCCTAAAACGCATATGGACAACGTTAAATGAAAGTAGTTCCACCAGAAGCAGTTGGATTGGAGATGTACTTTATCTTTATATTCTTAATGTGAATTGGTTTCATGCAATCTGATTCCTATTTTTTGCAGTATCTTTTTTATTGATGTGATAATGGATCCAATTTCCAATCCACAAGGAGATGAGTATTGTCAATCGCTGAATCTAAAACTTATCCTTGTGGACGGATAACTGTTTTTGGGCTACAGATGTCATTTAAAGAAAGTTACGGTTTTTATTACGAGACGAAACGGATTTCTTCCTTCTTTATTATCGTATGATTGAAAGATAAATTAGCATGTTATCGTCAAAATCAACTTAAATCGTGGTCGTTGTCTTAGAATGTATATATACAAATTAATTACCCGTCGGTCGTAAGCATATCTTGATACCTACTCCATTAGACATGCGAATACGAGAAAAAAATCAATCATATATTACGCAACCTGTAGTAGTGCTTTTACCTGTTCGTGTCAGTCACTGACGATCATTCTGCCCATTACAATTTGATTTTGTTACATGAGATTGTAGCTTCTGTTTTCCGCTTCGGCTCAATACAGTTTCTTGTCTTGTTACGAATATATGACCGCAGTCAACGGGTCACCACAGGTGGTTATAAATGAATCTTTGCAGCAGGGACTGAGAGGCTATAGCCAATCTGTGATTTTTAATGTTTTTTTCTCTCAGATGTATTAACAAGTCTCGTGCATGCAAAGCTCTTGCTGTGGAGTGTGTAAAATATATACATTACCTGCTGGATACAGTGAATTTTCTATAAAAGTTGATTCATCTTAATGGATCTGTCTTCGTCATGATTTCGCTTTTAGTACCAACTTTTAAGTAACACAGAAGTAACCTGGCATAAAGGCAGTATAATAGTAACAGTATCTTATCCATCGAGTATGTATTTATTGTGTGTACCTTTACACATAGGTTACGGATGAACAGTCTATACAAATGTTCACTTTTACTTGCATCATTTTGTATGCAGATGAACAATCCATAGGATCATTCGTCTTTCAAATAATAAAAAGGTACAAACTCGAAAGTCCAAGCGTCTAGCAAGGGATTTGAAGAAGGGCACGAGTGAAAAGTGGTCGACAATGTTTTTTGAGTGGAGATGAAGAGAGAAAGAGAGTTTACAAGTCTCATATAAGGAGCAGAGGTTGCTTGCTGAGGGCTTTGGTTTAGCCATCACCATTGTCATTATTATCATCATCAGAAAAGCATTGACTTGATGTATGAGCTGTATAGAATTAATATTTATCTCTAATCTTTTATCCGTCTGGGGAAACCTCTCTGTAGAAGTACATGCGTAAAGTTATGGGGAACTTCAGTTGACTTTCGTTTCCTACAGGCAGTTAACTGAAAAAAATCGCTGTCATTTTTACTCCACAACACTAATATTCATTTTATCTCCTTCTAAAGACGCTTACTAATATTATTTCCATCACATCATCATCCATGTGTGATGCATTCGGACAACAGAGCTCCCGCAGTCTTTTTACGTTTTGTTTCTATCTCGTTTCTCTCTCCTCCCGTTTTTATTGTTTTCTAGCCGTGGACACATGCATAATATGAATCCTTTTATATTATACTTTGGAGAGGGGGTAGAAAAAACTTATCGTATTTTGTTTCAGGTTGCACAAGATGTAGTAAAAGTTGAAACATTGTAAGCCATTAGCATCTTTAATTTTTCAATTCATGCATCCACGCTCGCTTCATTATGCTGATACTAGAAACTAGAAAGCTACCCTATACACGTTTCTCCTATATCTATAGATTGTGTCTTGTGGTCAAATCTAGCTTCAAGTTCCATATAAAGGATCATTCCATATATATTGTTGTTTACTTCCTGTGTTACATGTATTTGCTTCCTTAAAGTTCGCTGCATGAAGTAGCTAACTTTTTTAGTAATACTTATTTTTATTGGAGTATGATTACCTTGATTTTGATTGTTTGAGTTGGAGATAAAACACAGCTGAAATGAAAGCTGGAGTAACTGTTTAAAAACCGTGTTACCAGACAGCCATTTCGCTGTAGATTTTATTCACTTCTACTTGTATATATCAGCAAGAAACTGCAACATATAAAATAAAATATAATCCTTTTCCTTTAGATTTACGGCTTTTAATATTTCACTTCAATGTGTGCTTTGATTTTACTCTTTGGGACTTTTAGTACCATGTGTTCAATTCAACAATTGTGTTTTATAAAGAAATATAAGGATACAAACGCTGGCCGTCAAAGCCAGAGAGAGCAATGAATATAGTGAGCAACAAAGATTATATTATACGCTACGCGTCCTACTCTCCCTTTCAATTTTTTTGTGAATCTTGCACCTGTCTTCTTTGTTGCTAAAATACTGGACAGGTAGAAAAGGCTAAGAAGACAGATTTCCTTGCACATACACGTAGTGAAAGAGCTTCTGTGCTTACTTTCTTGATTATTTCATGAAATCATGGGAGGATGAGTGTAGGACGTCTTATGAAACAAGAATCATGTTCAGATATGATATCACAGCGGGGAATAAAACCGCAAGCAGAACTGCATGCAACACAAAAGTGTTGAGATGAGTATATACGATACCACTGAGCTCATGCTCACTTGGGTCATCATCAATTACCGAAATTTACTTTTTGGCTATAATCTTGATTCTTCTAAAATAAAACCATTCGAATTATCAGGTGGTTATGGATGTTTTGAGTAAATACTAATTGTCACATTTGAAAATTAGGATAATGTAAAGTTGTATTGTAGCTCTCGAATCTAACGCAAGATATTTAACCCAATCCAATCCACACAACGCGTTAAATCTGACACAAGAAGATTTCTTGTGTGAGTGTAATTGCCAAATGGGGGATTTCAAGGTATCCCTACTTTACTGTAATGTCTCCATATGCAAATATATAGAGTAGACATGATAATAAAACTCCAATTTAGTTTAATTACATAAATCGAATTCATGTATTATATAGCGCATATCTCATTTATGAATGTGTGCTTACACTTCCTCGAGACGTTAACAGGGTGAAAATTTCAATTCAACATGGGCTTAGTTGGTATGCGTATAGATTTCATTTGATATGAGATATTAAATATAAAACAAGTCGACTTCAGGTTAAGGAGACATAAAAATCAAACTTGCTGCCAGAAGCGTTGTAAAAGTGTAATAAAATTTCGTTTTATACCTGCTTCATTTTAAAATAAAATAAATATTTGGTTTACTCACTGCGATTAACTATTACCTCCGTGTTTAGGAAAGGGAAATTAACTACTGACGCAATACAGAGCTTCGCTTTGTTTTCAGAAAAGAAAACTGGGATATATACGATATACATCTATTAGATATATATTGAATACTGGATTACAGTTTTATTTCCACTTTCCACAACATAGTCATCACTTGATTTCAGTAGTTTCTGTATTACAGATATATAATGTAATTAAGGAGAGATCTCGGATGATTGCAATTAGAGCTCCCGCTGACTCGATTTGTCGACTCATGGAGTATCATTATTATTCTGATTTTTCTACAACTTTCCGTTTCTGGTGCAGTAATGAGGTGGGATGGAAATGGATGAAATGGACAATCTTAGAAGTTTTGAGATGAAGGAAGGAAAAGCCTGAAGAGTAAAGAAGAAATGAGCAAAAAATGAAGTATCTAGTGTATTTTCCTCGTTGGGGTTTCTGGTCGAATTTAGTAAACTCTGCAGGGTAAATAATATTCCTCCTTTATTCTAAAAAAGCGTATGGATAATTTTCAAATTAGCTGAAACGCTTTCTCAGCCAATTTCATGGTCACGGCCGGTATAGATTCAGATGCGTAGACACAGCATGCATAAAATTTACGAAAGAGCCTGATTGAAAAGCCTTATTAACTTTCGCTCAGACTTCAAACTATATGCATACATATACTCACACAAAATTTATATGAGTACGCGTCATGAATGTTCACGAAACTTGTGTATGAAAGGAAACACGGGAAGTAGATGAAGTTGCTCTTTTCGTCTAATTCATGGGGTTGTTAATATGAATGATATAAAGAAGCGAGAACAAAGCGGATCCGTTTCTTAATGAATTTCCCCAAATAATTATGAAGACGTGGCTGACTTCTCCATCGCCATTTCGTAGTGAAGATGAGGTGTGCTGTAATGACTCCTACTTAATACCTATATCAACCTGTTCACAGGAAACATTGTTTACACGTATCCCTCTTATTAGGATGCAAGATGGTAATTTTTTTACTTTAAACAGTGCTTTTTGTTTGCATTCGAAGTGCTTATGCTGCGCATAACAGGTTTCGCTTGACTTGGAGTTTATATCACCGTGACTCATGGAGGTAGGTATACAAACATAGCCCAGCTTTCTGCAGTTACTGTCTTGCCTAACTTTCAGTTCATTGAAACACAGTGATAAATGAATGGTATGAATTGAATGCAGTAATTAAGAATTCGCAAATTAGTTTCAAGTAGCTCACTTTCGTTAAAAATGGCGACTGGAAACCTGAAAATTCCGTACTGGAGGAAGCCTAATTACGAAGTACAGGAATGAAAGTCAAGGATCATTCACGGATTTTTGGGGCATTGCGAGGCGAGTTCCTAAAGAGAGAGAGAGAGAGAGAGAGAGAGATTGAAAGGCTAGAGATTTCAATGTTTGCAAAGAACACAAAAACCGAAGCAAACCATGTCCACCAAATAGAAGATGAAAATTATGCATGCACTTTTCTCACAAATTATACTTACGCCACATTACGACCCTGATTTCCAAGTGGGGAACGTATTGTGTTGCTGATGCAGATATAAGTAAAACAAATTGCAGCAACAAGAGGAAAGCCAAAAGGAACAGCAGCCGTAAAAAACAGCGTAATAATAGCAATACGTCAAGAAAATTGTTCTGTTTAGTCATGAAAGTGGAGCCAGAGTCCCCGTTCATTTTCGAAAATTGTTCTGAAGCCTTTACCATTGTGTACATTTGTTGCCTTCATTATACTTTATAACTTCTAACTTGGCGTTCGCGTCCCTTTTCATGAACTTTTTCTTGTCTTCTGCATGCATAATCATCATCATCATCACAGTGGATTTTGGTGGCTGCACGTGAACTCCACAAGACTTATAGTGTTTGCATTAAAATCAAAAGTGTTGTGTTACATCTTCGAACCGTCACCGCTGCTCAAACTCCCCTTACAAGATGTATTGGTTTTTTCTCTCGTTTTTTTTTCATTTCAAAGAAAGCTAAACATTAAGCAGACAACCGGGCAGCAAGCTGAACAACACTCTATTATTTCATGTATATTGTATATTTTACGTATGAACACAGCTCGTTGAAGGGTACAAAAAAGCAAGAATATATATGTGCATATCATCTTTGTACTTGGACCATACACACGTTTACATCCCTTTGGTCACAACAGCACGTAATCTAAGAATAATATATGACGACCTGCTGGAGATTTAGAAGAAGGTGATAAAAAAGCGTACTTGGTTTGTCGAGCTCGTCTTCGCAGTTGAGCTTTATTTTTTTTGCTCTTAGGATGAAATCGAAGAAAGGGGACTACTATATATATATGTGTGTGTGTGTGTGCTTCCATTATTAGTATATCAATGTTTGTCCTTTATGTACACACAAAGTGCTTATATTATTACAGGACGGCCAGTCGACTGCTCTTCTAAGGGAACACGAGGATTCAACTTGTTTCGAAATATAAAATAATGCTAATGCTGCCGAATTTTGTAAACTCATATAATTCTATAAATGTATGAAGCCGGCTTCACTCTCTGTAGCCGAGGAGAGCGTCTTATAAGATTTCGAAAGATGTACGCAGAGCTCGGGTGTTGCCCTGTCTTTAAGAAGCATGATAAATCTAAACTGGATAGCCTTGGACTGAATACAATCTATTCATCCCTTGATGACTCGTCGTCGCAGTCTCCTCACCACCATCATCCCTTCCTCGACTCACTTCACAGTTTTTTTGTACTCTTGTTCCAGACACGTTGAATTTATATTGTGTATAGTCAAGAATAAAAAGCGTTTTTACGAGAAACCATTTTACCATATACCAAAATTCGATTGTATGAAACGAAGAAGGGATCCCACTGCGTGGTCATGATAATTTTTCAGAATTTATGTTGAAGTGATTCCTTGCACCATATTTTTTACACTTTCTTGAGTATTACTTGTGCTTTCAATATGAAATACGGATGTGTCTCCGATGTCAAACTTCAAGAACAGCAAATTGTAGGCTTTCATTGTCCCTTGCTAAACCTACACTTATACACATGGTGTATATAAACTGTGTGTGTGCAGCAAAAATTGTAGAACTTCCACTATGAATTGAGTGAAGAGAAAAGTGTAAATTTCATATTCCATCAAGTCAGTTCGTTATTACTGTTGCGCAAACAAACTGATGATTTAAAGGTGCAAAAACTTTCGTATTGATAATAGTAATTTTAGGGTTCATCTTTGCATACTGATTTGTTGAACATATATAACATCAACATCACGAACTGTATTAAAATGGTTGTTCATTATATCACATCTGCATGGGATATAGGTATCATCATCCCTCTCATCATCAGGTTCTCTCTCTATCCATGTTCAAACTGATCAGTGATCAGGTGGATGGGCGAAGAGTATAAACCTTGCTTGAGGCGACCTGAATGATGTTTTGTAGCCAGTCAGTCTACCAATGATAGCCCTTAAGAAAAAAGATGAAGTGAAGCTAAAAACGAGAAATGGAAATAAGACGGATTGAATTAAGGCGGGATAACCTCCAGAGTCCAGAGTAAAAGTTGTTTGGATGGATGAACCTACAACAGGTTGAATTTGGGTTTTCTAGGATCCCTAACTTCATAGCCTAAGGAAATGCATGAGAGTAGTACCCATCGAAAATCAAAACGAACCAGAACAGGTTGTTACCACCACTTGGCTTGAACTTTGACTACTACGACGAAGGTAACAAAAACCTGGAAAGTACAAGGCCATGGCCGGCCAAGTTTCTAGGACTCGTCGCAGTGGACAGACTTTTGGTCTTGAGGCTAGAGACAATTGGTCATCGGATCCTTATCATTATTCTTGTGAGAAGAGCAAAAATACAAATGATTGCAATGAGCTATACGATAATAATGGTAACACCGCTGTGATCTCAATCACAAGCTTTCCCAAAAAAAATCTCCTTTCTTAGTTCCTTGCTTGCATACAGGTGTTGCATAAACTAACGCATGTTCAATGTGTATGCAGACTGGAAATGAGTTTTTATCCACTTGATCTTCCTTCCATTGTAGCTTTTGATAACAAGTACTGAATTTGAATCTTTCATCATTTACATCTACCAAAAATAACCAGTCGAGACTTATTTTGTATATTACTTCGTGCAGACGAGATGCAATGATGATGATGCAGCATAATATGCATGCATAGATGCACTATGCAGCTGTAACTCTGTTTTCTTTCGAGACGACGACGTGACTTTGATTCTAAAAATCAACTCATTCATTCTTCTCCCATTTAAACATTGTTATAATCATTTCTTCGTCATTATTGTTATTCCCTGTGGCATCAGAGAGAGAGAGAGAGAGAGAGAGAGAGAGAGAGAAAGGGAAGAAAAACGAATCTGATTGCAGTGCATTAAAGTGCACTGGATAAAAATACATTCAGAGAAAATGAGTCACATCAATTTTACATCCACATCAGAACACTTCTGCAGCATCAACAACAAAATAGTCCTCGCATCGTCGTCAGTCAAAATTACAGGTGAAGCAGGAGAGATCTCTTTATGCCACAATATATATGCATGCATATTCAAACAAAAAGTGCTTCTTTCTAACTAAAGGGACGCTGGATAATGGACAGCTACAAAATAATCTATTCGGTTCAGATTTGTACTTGTTTTTTTTCTTTGCTTGCGTCTCATCTTTCTTTATACGGACAGGGAACGCGTTACGCATCATCATTCACGGTTGCGTACATGCATACGTCCATTGTATTCAATCATTGCCATCATCATCATCCTCCCATATTTTTTTGCCTTTCTCCTCCAACAAAACAGCTAATAAGCTTGTGCGCATACAGTGATACCTGCTGTTATTGCATCTGCATCACTAATGTGCTGCTGCGTACCCCGTGTTTGCAGCCTCGATTTATATACTTATACTTTTGGTAAAACTGAAGGGATGCCCGTTGCACATCCATATGACATGAATGATATCCACCTTTCTTGTCAATCCAGGTAAAAAAAAAGTCATGATGCATTTGCATCACCATTATTATCAACTGCAGCATCATCATCGTCATCATCAGCATGATGGAAAATTTACTACTACTCTTTAGCATCCTTATATTACACTTTTTTCTTCTTCTCTTCCCTGGACTAACGATTACCGGTGACTGTGACTGCACTTCCAGCAACACGCACTCCTATTTTGACTGATGAAATTACACAAAAAATTGACAATGGTATAGAGTCTGGAAAAAAAGAGTGTGCACACTTGCGTTCATGGGAAATCAGGTTGAGCATTATTATTATCATCCCATCAAGCCTGCTCGTCAGTTAAACAAAAAAAAGAACGGATGAGATGAAAATCAGAGTGTCTTTTGTCGATTATGTAGCTAGCTGCCTGGACAGGGGAAATGGACAGATTTTCGCTAGAGTATAGAGAAAGATGACCGTGACCGTTGACTGGCGGAACACAAAAGAAACTCTACACTCGTATATGCTTTAAACCTAAATATATAATACGCCGTTCTGAGATTAATTCAGGATGCGTGAATAGGTTTCAGCCACCACCAACGCATCACGTCTCCGTTCCACGAAGTTCGTGGCTAAAAATTTTCACGGAACTGCATATTACGTGGCTTTTTTTCTGACCGTGACAATTTCATTTCGTTGATGTGTGCCTGCAACCAGTTCAGAAGATTATGAGCGCTATATAGATGTATCTGTTGCAGAACTTATATTAGCTAATTCCTTCCTCTAACGTTTCATTATAATATATTTTTAATATACTTATCAGCAGCAGGCTTCTAAGTTGGAGTAAATGTGGATGGCGTTGTAAATATTAGGAACTTTGTGTATATGTTTGTTTCGCCTGATGTGTGATACGTGGTCTGCATGAGTTTTACCATCACTTTTACTACCTTATTTGCATTTTACAACTACGGATATATTACTATTTTACCCTTAGACATTCAATATCCTTATGTACATATATAATCATCCTTATATCGTTTTTACAGACAAAACTGTCCAGGAGTTAAGTGCATATGGTTGTTTTTTGTAGATAGATGAGATGAGGCTGAGACTTGGTTCGTGTTCAATGTACAGAAGTAGTATATGGTTTTTTGGATTAAAAGTTGAGATAAGGAGTAATATGTTACTTGTCCATCCATCGGAGCAGCAGCAATATGAAGTTCATGTTCGTCTACAAATGAATAACTTTTGTGGTTTTCAGCATCACTCGTTCCACACTGGGATAAAAACTTTAATGAGACGTATAAGCATAAGGATGCATGCATGTCCTATGCATGGAAACATGAGTGTTGGAGTATGAAACTGAAACTGCTAGAAATGAAAAGATATGAAATATGAAATCAAGCTCTTTTTTTGTAGTTTTGTTACAGAAAATAACCGTTTGGTATTCATCACAAAATTGTAATGCAGATATGCTGTTTTCTGGATGATAACAACACAAGTTCAAGGTTTTGATTATTTACTACTCGAAATGTAACAGGCAGACATGCTGGACTTGTCTTTCATGTGGGGACTTTGCAGATGGTAAATTGTAATCCACAGAGTACAGACGCAACTCGACGTGCATGCAGGCCGGCGCAAAAGTGAAAGCAAAACTTAGGTTTTGTATATTTCTCAAAGTGCAAGCTTATTATTTCCTTGTACTAGTAAGAAAATTAAAAATCCTCTTGATTTCATTAAAAAACTGTCAACTGAACTGTAATTTCAATGATGTATTGCTCGAAATTGAAACATACTAACAGTTCAAAACGGTCGCTTCACACTTTCGAACTACCCGAAACTCAGAAGAGCCATTTAAATTTACTTTTAAAAATATGAACAATTGACCACTTCAAATAGTCGTCCCTTCCATTTGGCTATCTATCACA
Organism: Heteromurus nitidus; assembly: GCA_034687055.1. Lineage (NCBI taxonomy): Eukaryota > Metazoa > Arthropoda > Collembola > Entomobryomorpha > Entomobryidae > Heteromurus > Heteromurus nitidus. The sequence continues at coordinate 59,904 of JAQFZW010000059.1, read as the reverse complement.
ATATATTTCTAAAACTTATGTAATTATTTCCTAAGGTAGATTACAGCCATTAATTTTTCTCATTTGCTTACAACAATGGCACATTTAAAATACGGTATTCTCCTCAACAACCCTCTGCGGGTTGTTCTCTTCTTGCTCGTATTTATGGTAGAAAAATTAAATCTCAAAGCTAGCAGCAGTCGCTTCTTTTTGGATGGAGTAACGTAGTGAGTGGACATATATCTTCCACCGAGGCTGTAAAACCGGGAAGAGTAATAGCCTTAATAAAGCTGAAGAAAAGTGATACTAAAATCACAGTTGGCTTTTACAGATATACAGAGAGTGCATATATGCAAGTGTAGAAACAACCCTGAAAGCGTTTCTAATACAATTATTGAAAAAAAGTCGCTTATTACAGTGGGTATCCCTTTCCGTATCATTGGCTCATGACTTTTTTCAGTGTGAATACAAACTCGACAATAGTACGCATTAAATATTATTAGAGTTACTATACTATTGTACCACACTTTTAAAAGTGTTATTGCAGTGTGGTGACTTGGCGAAGTGGTGTTGAAGCGTTTTTCCTATACTTGTGCCCAAAATGTATGTATATTTACTTCTTACTTGGGTAACACAACTTTAGAAAGCATACACACAAAAGGTATATAGCCATTCACGTTTCGTATATGCATCTATAACATATACACCAGAATATCAACTCTCCTCAACTAATGGAAAAGAAGTAGCAAGTGGTAACGACTTCTTATTTTTTTGTCGACGAGAGAGCGAGGGTTTCTGATTTTTGAACACCTGTGGACTTTTCAAGTCTTGTTTTTGGAACTGGAGAAGAAGAAAACAGGGAAACAGGTAGCTGTTATAATGCATCACTTTTTTGCTGCATCATTAACTATAGCCTATGGTGTTATTGCATGTTTTCTTTTTTGCTCAAGCTCTTATTTCCATTTCTATGGTCGACAGAAGAATACGATGGACAAGGGATATTATACATATTACACTTGTGCGATTGCATGCAACTAAAATTCATGCATCAAGTTGAAGGGTTCACCACTTTGCAAGTTATGTTTTTTCTCTCTCACTTCCACTCTCTAAACTTGAAAGTGGTATAAGTTGGTTGGAACAGTGAAGGGGTGTTTAATTTTTTGAGGAATAATTTTTTGCTGCTAAAAATTTTGGTGAAGTTTGAGACTCCATATATAAATGCATATATTATATGTGTGGTTACGAAGATCTGATTATACAAACTAAAATGGGTTTCGCTTCCATTATATATAGACGTGATACATCTAATCTTTTCAAGTTTTTTAGTGCTCAATGCATATGTTTGCATTTAAGGACATATATGAAGATAGAGTTAGCGTGAAGATGACGGGAATGAAAATAAATTGGGTCTTTCCAGTCCTCATCATCATCTTCTTCAACATGATTCTTTCCCCCGTCTCCTTTTCATAATCTCACTTATCGTATCGTGATGATGATGATGATGATGTGATGCATGCAAGCATGTTGCTTCTGTGTTGCTGCTAATAACGTAGTTAAGCCACTCGTATTTTGCTACTGCATTTCATTTTCCACACAACTTTTCTTTACCTTGTTCCAGGATGGATGTAGTAAATGTAAACTTGAGGGTAAGTTGAACGTGGTGGTGGTGGTTACTATCACCATCAACCAGACAACTCTTACTAAAGAAAAAAGCAGCACCATGCATGCATCATTGAATTGCATCGCCGATCAGTATCAACATCAACACAACAAGTGATTTGTAGCATGCAACAACGTCTTTACCCATTCAATTAGCTTTTCTTAACTGTGACATTTGATAATTTATTACACTTGATACGCGCAAAACATTTTCTACGAGATAACTCGTCTTTTGACTTTTACAATGGACTTTTAAAGATCACCGCAAAATGTGAGACGTGGTTTGATTTTTTTTGAAGTTGGTGAGAAGAAATTAACGTACAATGCGAAATTTAGACTATTTAAGAAGCAATTAGCGACATATTCATCTTTTGTTCTAAATAAGGTTGACATGAAATGAGGCAGTGTGGTAAATGGGCCATAGATTGACAAACCTTTTTTCACACAAATCGGATTTTTTTCTCTTTCGTGGAACACGAAAGGAGTAGATCTAGATATGTTTGGAGGTGTAAGATTTGATTATCAGGTTCCATGTATTCAGAGATTACATACACACAATACACAAACACAGGTTCGTGTACACAATCAGGATTTACTTTTACACATCTCTCCTCACATGCACATGAAAATGCTAATTACTGATGCCCCAGTTATGCTCCTCTCATACCCAAATCCATGTATAATATGCAGATTGTCCCTTTGGGGCTAAATCATCAACAAGCTGTAATAATAATAATAGTTGGAGAAACTCATAGAAAAAGAATTGAATGAATATTGCATACGATAATAATAATAAGTTTCATTCGTTAAATGTGAAAGCTTACGCTCACCAAGCCAATCATTCTGTGAAGTGAAGTGAAATCCCAAAACTCATGAAGCCATTCTGTCTGATCCCTTCGAAGGAGAGAGAGAGAGAAAATCCATTTACAATTCCATGAAAAAATCTTTCATACAATCTTCACACAACTAATTTCATCTGTCTTTTGAATGGTTTTGATGGTGATGTATAGGAAAGGCTCTCTCTATATTGTTGTTCTCTGCTCACTCACAGAGTCTTTTTTGATTTAGATGAAGGGTACCACCTTTGTAGACATTACCAAAGGTTGATGAACACTCTTACATTTATTACAAAGTAAATTTTGGAACTGTACGACTGTACTTGTAGTATAATGATGCCTTCTTAAATCTCGCTTCTATTCAACAATGATGCACGAAAATGAAAACCAGGAAATTCATTGTATTTAAACCTCCGTAGCTAGAGTTGTGTGAGCAACATAAAGGGCACCTTGTCAAGGCAAAGGGTATAGTAGACGCGATCATATTCTCCAGATATTTTTTCTCTCTTATTTTTTCTGTTCTCTCTCTCCTTGGAACATTATACGTCTTGTCGTGTCTCGGTGTTTCTTTTTAAAAATTTATGATCTTAAGCCAGCCCCTTTTTATGAGGAAGCAAAACTTGTGTAATTTACCACAATTTCTCGATGTAATATGCTCACAGCTCTCACAGTGTTCATTTCAAATGCACATAATAATTGTGAGTGAATGTTAAACACATGTGTGTGTACTAGTTTGGTGATGCCACATGCACTGTTGGCATTGTGGCAGCAGCATATCGTATCATCCTCCCCCAACATAAGAAAAAGAAGCTCATCTCTCTCCTTTTGCGTCCAGATGTGTAAAAATAAGAGAAACAGTGAGAACGAATACAAAAGGGCTCTTCTTCTGCTGAGTGAGCATGAGAAGAAGATAAGGAGATAAAAAAGAAAGGGTCCATATTGAACACTTTTTTCTCAATAGAACCCGTATTTACGAAGGTACATGTGCATAATAGTATGCGCTTTATGGATAGAGCTGGACCATCATATCACCCTTTTGAATTTTCTTATAAATGCATTTAACAATATATGAATAATGTTCATTGTTCCGTATTCGTAGGATTGCATATTCTTGCAGCAGCCGTAGCCCACAAAATTATACGTGATTTTTACCGGGGCAGTAGTTTCGAAACTGACGGCAATAAGTATAAAATAAATCCTTTATTCAGTCCGTTACAAAGTCCCAAAATATGATGCTCGGGTCGCAATTGCACTAATGAATTTCATGCATGGTTTTACGGCAATAACTATGAGTAATTTGACTATTTGGAACAAGAAATTGAATATTCGCAAAATGTATTGAAAACCCATGTCCATATTTACAGTTTTAACGGAGGGACCAGGATATGACAATGTTGGACCATGTACCGAAGACATGATTTGGACGATTGGTTCCGGACTGTACTACCTAAAGTACATATACAGCTAAATCAGTGTTCCACTCTTCTTTTCTACTCTGTGAAAATAAATATAACTCAAACTGACACTGATGTATCAGCAGGAGTACTGGTTTTAATGCCTTTATGCACACACATGAGTGGGTAATAAAAACTGGGAAACTTTTCTCGAACAAGTGAGCAAACACATACTGCTTAAAAGCCATAATCAAGCAAGTGGGATATGATACGATAGAGCATAATATTAAATTAGGGAGAAAGGAGTTAAGGAAAAATCTTAATAACACATTTCCAAGTGTACAACTGGTAGGAGTGCACATAGTGCACGCATGAAAAAAGGGCTTTATATTGTTGCTTACACGTTCAGAATTTATAGAGAATATATATAACACCAAACTTTTTATGGTAATCTTCTTACTCCCGCTGTTTACAGATTGTTGGCAGTTGGCACTGCTGATCGCTGGCCCATCAGTGAACTGTCTGGTGTTATGAACGTGAACCTTTAAAAAAAAGTTCTGTTTTCTGTCTTGAGATGAGATAAATCTGTTCATTTTCTCTCATACTGACGAGCACTATTGTCGACATGGACAATATGAGCAGGCATAAGCACATTTACACAAAACTCAATCAGTTCAGTTCATCCCTTCAACACGAACTTCAAGCCAGTCAATCAATATTATTGTACATATGAATATAACATGAAGTAAAGAAAGTCAAGAGTGTAAATAAATGCTTTTTTTGCTTTTAACAATCATTTAAGGGCTACACTGGGTTTCCCTTTGGTTGTTGTATCCAACTGGCATGAGTCGATCACAGTGACAGCAAGATCACACCCACAAGCAAACTGGCTGGACTGGACTTGTGTCGTAAGGAGCACTACTTGATGCAGACGACCCATTGGGGGATCACATCCCCATCATAAATTATTCGTATAACTCATGAACGACAATGTTTGGTCTTGGTGAGATCAAGTTAAAAGCAGAAATCATTATTGTAAATTCGTTGTTGGTTGTGGTTTCTGAACCAAATATCTTGTTTTAATAAACCAAGGATCTGAGTATTTCGCGTGGTGGGTGTAGATCTATAATGATACTGAAAGCTCCCGATCCATACCTGCTCAGAATTATATAACGCTCCGTTTCCTTCTGAAATAAGTTTTTGCTTCAGTAGAGAAAGTATGTTCGTGATTGATTAGAGAGTTTTCTACTCCCCAGTTGCTGACAATATGAACACCTTCATTGTTGAGGGTGAACTCCTTGAACATTAACATGATATTTCAGTAAAGTGAAATATGAAACCTCTAACAACTTTTAATATGTGAAAAAGTCTTTACTTCTGACGAGCTAAAAAAACAACTTGGCCGCTGCTCTCTTTACAATAACGGTTTCAGACAAGACAACACAACGACCTAGTTTTTTTCCTTTCAAAAAGTGTCCTTCCGTGCATCATGACAGGTGGGGAAATGTTAAATGATACTGATACGATAAGAGGAAGGTAAAATGATGGATCATCACAAGAGTGATATTCCATGTGAACTGATAAGTCGAGATATTTTTGAGGTTTCCTTTTCCAGGTGCACTTCAAAGGAGTTTGCTGGATGGTGGATCATATTATGTTTCATAAATGTTATGTAATACTTATATGTATACCACGACTTGGCGACGCTATTTGGAGAAGTGGGTGTATGTATACCGCAGATAAGTATTCAGCCTAATAACATCCATGAAGTTTAAAATTATAAGTAATTTTTTACGCAAAGAGGATGCATTGCCACAAAAGCATCATAAACTAAATTCATGTTTCTTGTAATTTTGACCACGATAAGATGTATATGAGATGGGTTCACGTTTTTGAATCTCTGAAATTATATATACACTTTTGAAGCAAATACCAATAATTGGGAAAGACAGAGAAATCTCGAAAATGTAAAGCCCAGTAGCCATTCGAGAAAAAACATTTGTTCCCGTGGAACTTAAAAACAACAGGTTTTTGAAACTCTTCCCGAGTAATTAGTCAATAAATACATGTAGAGTTTGTTTCAAAGTTTCCTTTAGTTTATGATGATGTTAGCCACAACTTCGGTTTCCCGTATGAATAGAATTTTATGAATAAAAATACGCAATTGTTGCATTATATGGGATAAAAATGCTTTATACCAGGTTATTTGCGCTACGTGGGTATTGTATTCCCACTATTCCCCCTTGTAGAAATATACTGTTTCCAACTTTCGTATATAAAAACACATTGTGATTTTAACATAAATTCATTCGAAGTCAGCTCATTTCTTTCCCATTGCAAGGTAATTAACTACACATGTGTCTCTTTTGCACGGATTATTTATGCGATGTTGTTAACTCATGACGAGTGGAGTTTTAGATTGGGGGAGTGGTTTTTTTCTTCTCCTTTTGTTTTCTACTTTGATTTCACACACGGTTTCATCTCCACCACTCCGAAAAGTTCCAAACTAGCTTCAATCTGAGAATGAAATCATAAATAACTCTGATGCTGACAAACTGAAATTGAATTAAAAAAGTGCAAACCCACTGGTTCTAGTATCTTATGGTAATATATTTGCATGAGTTTAAAATGACAAGAAATTGTGATGACTTCAAATGAGCTGTCTGGTAACAGACGGGAACATTATTACGTGTACACATGTTTGCATAATGATTATATTTTCGAGTGCTTGCACTCCTTTAAATGACCTTTATACTCTTTGTTGTATATCATCCTTTTGTTTCATACACGACGACTCTGTTGATATTGTATATCTAATTCCGTTTTAATATGCACAAAGTGGCAAAATCATCAACCTAACATGACATGACAAACAAAACAGGATGACACAAATATAAAAAAATGAGATACGGTCTGCGTCAAAATATTCATGCACGCTTACTGTATGCTGCAACCCGCAACGTCAGCCAACTCTGAAAGTTTAAAAACTGTCAACTCATAATCATAATGAACTGAGCCTGTACACATGCAGTTTGCAATGTATGTGCTTTGTGATACCAGAGTACCAGTCATATTATAGCTTGTTGACGTAAGCAAGCTTGAAGCAGTAGACATTGAAGCAACTCCGGATATCAACTGGAATGTGGAGAACAAACGAAACGATGAACTTGTTCGCTTCTTGGATTAATGCACTCGCGAGTCGCGATACCGAACACTTTTTAGAGGGGAGCTCTTTAAATCGCACTTTTTACGACGGGGAAAGTGCGCTCTGTTCTCTCATATCATGATTGTGATAAGATATGGGAAGTTGCTGCGCTGTAATTATGAGTGAACATAGGAAACTTCGAGACGCTATCGAATTTTAAGATTTATGCAAGGAGGATTGGCATTCTACATTATGCATAATATGCTAACACGCTCCATTCGAAGATATGCATATTATGTACTTTTAAGGAAAAAAATAATCACTCGCAACTCACAACATTCGGTTGTTTTTAAAATACTAATGGAAAACAGGATCATATCCTTATGATCCAAAACACTAGCTAAAAAATCACAACTGTAACTTCATCTTATGCCCCTTTGACTTTGTTTCAGGCGACAATGTTTTTTTTATCAAGAGAAGAACCCACACGGGGTCTGTCAGTTTGCAAACATGCGTATATGCAAGCAAGCATGCTTGAATTCATGTTTGTAATGGATGGATGATGCAAACATGCACGCTTCCTTGTCTCTATCTTTTTTTGTCCCTGTTTGGGGCATGGTTTTTTGCGTAAAAGTAAATTTCAGTTGAACAAGCAAATAAAAAGTCACATATCACATCAGTAGTGACTCCATGAAGACATTTGACGCTTCCGAACATGAAGCATGTAGTAGTTGTAGAGAGCAAGAGTCAAAAATGATTCTCCGAAGTCTTAGGAGCGGTATATCACTTTTAGCGTCATATTAAAAGCGAGCAAGACCAACCGCTCTGCTCTGCCGAGCAGTCGGTCGATACTCACTTCTACAGAAACAGAGAGAGAGACACAATTTGTCACTTTATCTTCGAATCCTACGAAAAAATGTATAAATGCACATGTGCATACTTGTACTTTGTATAAGCATACATATATAAATAGTTCGTGTAATTATTAGCTAATGTGGATAGAAGCTTTGACGTTTTAAGTTTTTTATGTAGCATCATTTTGATGAAGTCTTGTCTATCTACATAATATATTGATGTTATATGCACAATACTTCCACTTCCAAGCATCACATTTGCGAGCTGGATCTGGATGGAATGGTTGGCGGTGTTGATAAGGGATGAAATTCCAAGTAAGCAACTTCAGAAAAATGTGTGCATTTCATGCCTATAAATAAATGAGATGTGAATTCCAATCCGGTTCGCCTTGATGTCTTCTTTTCATCTCTAATCCAACCAAGTAAATCCCCTTCATCATCATATTTTTCTGCCATGCGACACTGACAATGAGACGATGGATATGTGCTGAAGGAGCGTTCTGTGTCACAATCGATTTCACTTTAGCATTAAATCCATATTGCTCATCTTGTCATCTAATACTAAGTAAATGTCCTTCTCCTATTCTCAGGTCTGCCGGCGAGACACTGAAAATCTTTCAAGTTTGATGTTGTGCGCTGAAGCACAATTTCCAGTGAATTCCTGATAGCATGTATGCGTCTAAACAAACAAGCAAATGCGCAAGCAAAGTTTATTGCAATTGAAATCAAAGAGGTCATATAAGGCAAAAATTGAGAATATAAAATGCAAGTAAAAAAATAAGATAAGTGGAGCAAGCTTTATGACAGCCCGATGTTATTGCACGTATGTATATGGAATAATGCTTTGTTAAAAGATAATTCATGTCGGGGTTATTATAACTTGTTAAACTCTTAATTTCCTGTTGTCACTCAAAATCAAAATAGCTGAAAGTTTTCCGTGCATAAATGCAACCAAGGGTTTGTCTTGTCGTTCTCCAATACAATATCCAATGTATATAATGTGAGTTTCTTTTTTTTTGTGGTTCCACGTTCCACACCCTGATGACATGCATGCTTGATTTTTACTCATTCGTTCACTCACTCAGTCAGTCATAATATTGCAAAAGCCATATATATCTATGCTCTATTCATTTTTACAGCAGAAAAAAATGAATTCTCATCTGGAGCAACTTTACGCGTAAACAGTGCAATTGTCTAATTTTAAACAGCCGTGCTCATGAACTTTTTCCAGTGGGGTTAATTCTGCTGTGAACAATCGCTCGCTTTGACTGTCTGTAAAATGCAAAATGCCATCCATATATTTATAAGCACATATGAATGTGAATATACCTAAATAATAATAGTACATTGCAGCACATGAGTGATTCTTAACTTGCTGGAGACAGACCTTGTTTCATAACTTGATGAGGATATGAAGTTCATGAAATGCCGTGATAGACAAAATTAGACATGTTTGAAGCTTATTCAAGGGAACTTTTAAATGTGAACATACACACACTCCTCAAACATTATTACCTACCACACCGCTGATGTGTGCAGAACGCTGACAAAAGGGAGCACTCAGGTATCATCATAAATAATTCACTTTTGAAAAAAAAAATCAAGACAATGGATCATCATATCATATATATGTGTATGGCGGTGGAGGCGGGTCACGTACTCAACCATTGGGTTCTCTTTTATCATAAATAGATAAATAAATAACAAAACTTGGAGATTTTTCGACAGATTGTTCAACTTAAATTACAGAGTGGGGGAACACAAGATTAAACAACGCAAACTAGTAATAAGGATTCTCCTCAGTTTTTTCAATTTTTCGCTCATAGACCACGTCTGCCTGTATGTGTGTATACATATAAATACGTGCTCTGATTATAGTGATGAACAAAGGATGTAGTTGTTTGTGTTGTATGGAAACATTTATGCATATAAGGAAAAGGAGATGTTCTATATGAACAATAATCCAGTAAAGGATATATGGCTCTACAAATATATGCGGCTCTGCATAATGTATCCTTCATACAACACTTTTAGATTGATTATGTCAATAGATAATCAAATCCGTTCAAATCTTAATAGTAGACCGTGCCACTTAATATTATTTCATTTCCTAAATACTAAACATGTTGTAGGATAATATGTATTATGTATGCATTTCCAGTTTTAAAATCATGAAAAAGAGAAGAGTTGAAGAGTTTCAACACAATTGTTATTTTTTGTAATTCATACGTTTGCATATAAACTTCTGAAATAAATACTGGCAGTAACTCAAACTCTGGCATGAATTTTACAACTTGTAAATGAAAGGAGTTGTTTATTATTTGAGATGATGACGATGTACGTGTGTGAATGCTCACAAATATTGTAATCCTTCCTCGCATCGATACTGACAAATGGAATCTCATATTGTTTTAATAGTGACAGTTTAGTCAACTTCTCCATTTTTATTGGTTGGCTGACCTGATCTGGATCTGAGGTTAGTTACAATCAGGTTTACACAAACACTCACATTCTCTCTGAAACATCCATACATGAGGCATATTATACATTTTGTTTACAAGTAAGTAGAAAGGCGCATATAATTTATGACTAAGCTTTTAGGAAAACACAATGAGTTTGAATGGTCTCGTTTTTGTCAGATTGGTTGTGTGAGTAATTTTAATATACATATAATATGCACGCGTAATGTGCACTAGAAAAGAGTTGAGCCGATGATGATTCATTGTGTGAAGAGCTCGTGAGGAATACACCACTTTACATTCATATTTACTCATTGCATATTGAGTAGGCATGCGCGCTAGTAGAAATGTAGGTAGTCACTTGACGAGAAACACTGTTTTGCATTCATCCATCCATGTATCCATATCCATTAATTATATGGGGCAGTCACTTGGTGCATGCACATTGGCTATGTGTGGTGACTCTGCCTCGTTGTCTGACTGTTTGACTTCTAACTATCCGAATCCATGAAAAAAATGGAACGAATTATCCAAATGCATCTCTCTTTCATCCATTCTGTGTAAAAAGCGATGATTTTTTTATGCGATAAGAAAGAAAAAAGGAAGGAGAGTGAGTATGTGAGGAAGATCCGCATATGATAATCTTTTCGGTGTTTGTTTTTTTGTTTTCTCTCATTCTTGTACAATATTTTTTTCAAACGTGATGATGTAAATCGGGAAGCGGTTTTTATGAAGAATATTGTAGGGCATTTTATGCATGCACGTTTATCGAGTGTACGTTTATGTATGTACCTTTGATCAGAATATCCTTGACTTTCCTCGCATGCTTCTAAAAAGCTGACGTCAACACAAGGGAATGAATCATGTGCCCCAAAAACAGAACAACTGTTTGAAAAAATAGGAGAGAGAGAGGTACTTCTTGAGAGTGAAACGGAACATTTTCAGAACGGTCATAATTTATCATTCGTGGTGTTTTAGTTTTAACCCTTGCATTGCATCATCCGACGAAATAATTATGTACGACGAAGAAGTTTTTGGGTTGTAAAGCGCGATGATATGCATAGTTATAAGTTCAAAAAACCAAAAAATTAAGGGTGTGAAGAAGGAGCATCTCACAAAATGATCAAAGGAGTTTCCTTTATTTTAGTGATGATTCGAAATTGCATAGAGCTGCTAAAATAGAACATTAGTGTGAACTCATTTCAGGTGAAAGAATGTACACGTGCGTCACATCATCAGTACGCGTACGGACGAAATGAAACACAAAAGAGAATATCTTAAGGTAAAAGCAAAACTTTATATGCTATGCTAAGGAATCGTTCGTTTTGTCTTCGAGAGAAAACATGACAGCGTGAAAGTTTGCGGGGTGAAAGGTGCAATTACACAATTTTTTGTTATCTGCATGACTTTTTGAACTTATATTCAGATTTGAGATGAACATCTTCGCACTTGCTACACGTTTACATAATATGATAATAATAGTTTTTATAATGTTCTCTCTTTGTAATTACGTTCACTTTTTTTCCTTAAAAATATAATCTATTATGGCCATTGCTGTACTTTTATCATTTCCTAGTATTCTCTCATTCTTGCCTCACTATAATTCAAAAGTCAGTCAATATCATGACTCCCATTTTGATGGAGTAGAAAAAAGTTTTGTTCTCTCGACGCCTTTGGCTACACGACATGCACCATGTAACATGATGAATATGACGATGTGGTTTTTTCTAAGGTTTACGACCATAACGTACATAATGTTATGCTACACACACCATACCACCACACCACATCAAATCAAACCAGTAACAATTGCTCACTTACCGGACTTATTTGTTGCTTCATCATCATCATCATCATTACCATCATCATATGGAAATAGCATCGCCATCACCATCATCATATCTCTCATCAATTTTTTTGTCTATTCAATGCATCTTTTTGTACTTATACACACACCACACTCCATATAAAATCGGAGGGGAGGAGGGTATTTTTTCCTAATATCTTATGACCATTTTATATCTTTTATATGGATGTAAAAATATAAATACAAAGTTTATATGCAGATAGATGTACTAAGCTGTGTTGTTGTTGCTTCAGCTTCACATTTCAGGCAGCTTCTTCTGCACGATCATCATCATTATTCTACCGCTGCTCCTTCTGTCAGCTCTGCTCGTTCATTTCAATTCATAATATGGAAATGAATTTTTTTATTACTCCCACAATCACCTATTTTTTTTACTCCACTCTTTGTTCACCCATCCATCCATCCGTTCGACCAAAAGGTAAAATAGGATTTGTTATTTGAGGCAAGGGTTACATGGACAAATGGGGTACATTGTGAGAGAGAGAGAGTAGACATATCTTTCATGTTTGGCATGATCTATCTCGTAGCGAAAACCATATTATTATTGACAGAATTCTATGAAGTACTCAACCCGCAACTTAAATGTTGATTCTTGTGACTACCTTGCACTTCATTTCAACATTCACCTCACTCAACCCATCCTTCTTTTACCGTGTCCTTGAGTAGTTTTCTAACCCTTTGAATGCTGCACTACAACCATACACACTCCCCCTACCCATACATATATAGACGAGCATTAGCATGCATATAAATCTTCTTTCAAAATTACCAAACGAAATCATCATCATCATCGCCCACTTCCAGTCCAGCATCTTCATCGATTCTAGCTTCCTCTTTCCTAAACCGTCGTCGGCCACTGTATGACTTGCGATTGAATGTACCAAAGATTATTTGTATATTTTGAACAGGACAATTCTTTTTGTTTCTTTTACGTGAGGTGTGCTCATTGCCATTGCTCATCCAGCATTCATTTCGTCCAACGTTTGTCTACCATGTGATGATTTTTTGATTTACTCCCGTTGGCTGCGAACAAATAATACGAAAAAGGGATTTTTATACTTTGATGAGCATACAAGAGGGGAAAATACAAAAACGTTTTTTTGTCTTGTGAAAGGAAGGGAAAAAACCTTTTTGTTTGATCTTGAGTTTCAGGTACTTCATTTCTCACAAGAATAAAGCCAGCGTGTTCCGTGTTCACCAAGTAGTCCTAAGCAAGCGTTAGCGGTCAAGTATAATATACGTCTTAATCGCTGGGGCTGTACAAATGTTTGATTGAATTGAATAGCATTGGCTCAGAACGACTCACACTTTTCGTAGTATTTCACTGCAGTGTAACTCCTCATGTACATAACACATTCATAGAAGAACGTTGTTTACTGCCAATCAATATATGGCCACATACTCCATACTACGTGCTTTCTTTCATGAAGTTTACTTTGCTTGCCCTTACGCTGGGATATTGATATTCAGCACTACAGAGAAAACGTTTTCTTTGCCTTTCGTTTAAAAGATCGTTCTTTGTTCGTTTATCGGTTTAGCAAGAAAATAGAAATACTAACGGTGTTTCCAATGTGCTCAAAGATTCTAAGTTTTTCCACAGATTAGCCACATCAAAATTCCAAAATTTCACTTTTACACATTTCTGTCTTTGGCTGCTTTACAGCCTTTGAATTTGGACTGAATAGTCCGTACTTCATCTTCCTCCGAATGCAAAAAATATATATCATGTTATAATTTCTCATGATTATTACCTGTTTGATTTATACTCATTTACACTCTGGAAAAAGTGAGCGTTTCGTGCACGTTTTTTACGATGTTTTATGCTCCACACAATCATTAAAGAAAGTATCATGTCATCACTGGTTATTATTATATCATCATTACATGGACTTGTGGTTTCTCGAGACAAGAGAATTGCGGAGAGGAATTAGTTTGACTGCGTACTTTATTGGCTTGCTCCACATGTTCGCAGAAGAAGAAAAACAGCCCATATCACGTTTAAAATAGAGGAAAATATGTGTTGTTGAATTAATTTCCCTGTTTTCTTCCCTGTGAAAGCTGTTGTAAATGTCGACACTTTTATTAGGTTGGCATGTATTCGCGCTCGCACCACTTCGCATAATAGATATAATCTGGAACATTATCTGCTAAAAGCCCTTTCTGATTTTTGAAGGGAAAATTGCAAACAGTCTAACAATTTCGAGGAATATATGTACGCATTGTACATTCCTACGTGTTACGACTGTATTACATGGCACGTTAAGTGAGCATGTTTCGCAATTTATTTTATGCTCGAGAGATATTTTGATACCACCACGCACAATATACAACTTCTATTTACATGGCTGAAAATATGATAAGGGAATTTTTTACAGAGGGGAAAAAGGAAGAAGCCATACTACCTTAAAATCTTCAACAAGACGCTAATTATCTGTGAGTAATCAAAAATATATCAAAGCAAAAGCAACAACCCCTGCGATGCACCAGTTTAAAAAAATTCATATACAAACACGTAAATATAATACATACATACTCTTAATGCGGAATTTTTCTACCCTTTTCCCCTCCTCACTGCAACTACTATGTAATTCCGTTCGTTTCCCGTTTGCAAAGTTTTGTTTCTTCGAGTGTGATTCACTCTTGAGGAAAAAACGGATATACATACATTTTCCACTTCATAAATATGCATATAATGTGCAATAATATGTACATGTCTGCAATGGAAACCAAGCTTGGATATATATTTTCTTCAGGATGTTAAGATTTTTTTAAAATACGGACTTCAGTTTAAAAGATATGTGCATAGATAATGTATGGATATGGATATTATGAAAATGTACGAACGTATGATAAAATGTATGAAATAACGACTTTCTGTTGGCGAAAAAAACATGAAAATAAAAAAAACCAAGTAACAAGCTAAAAATGCACATTTTTTTCTCTTTCTGCTATGAAAGTTTATTATGCCTTGTCAGCCGAACTTTGAGTTGTGTTTTTTCTGCGCATTCTGCCGTAGTGGTTATAATATTGTTACTGGTGCGCTGCTTTGCTTTTTCCAACTCCTCAGCCCTTTTTTCCTTCAACAAAAGAAAAAAATGAAAACGTAATGGTTATGTGCACAAGAATAACAAGAAAATTAAACGATGGACGGAGGACGACAACAAGTCGAAGAATGACTGACTCTGGCTCTTTTTTCGCTATACGTCGTTGTTTTGCATTTGCATGCATTTAAGCCGAAAAAACTCAAAGCAAAGCAAACTTTAAGGTTTTTTTACTATGATGAAAATTCAACTTTACTTTTTGTGGGAGAAGAGGGAGAGAGAGAGGGTTAAAAATTGTGTACAGATAATATGTACCTCATATATTTCGGCGTCATCCCATCGTCCCGATCGTCAGCTGCAGTGTGCAGTGCAAGTTTTAAAATGCCTGGTCAGTAAAAATGGATGAATAATATTATGTTAAATATGTATGCATATGCATGCTACAGCATTTTTTATCAGAGTGCGACGAGTATTTATTTCACTCTGATGTACATACATACATACATACATTCACCTTACAAGAGTTCATACTCTCATGGTACTCTTCAACTTGAATGTATGTATGTATGAAAAGGAAGGAGAAAAAGCCAGGTTTGAGTCAAACAGAGGTAAACAAAGTTTGTAATGGACTGTGGTCGATGGATGGATGATGATGATAGTAGAGGAGCAAAAGTGGAAAAAAGATCCAGTTTGCTTTTTTGATGCATCATCATGTACATCAAGTCAGTAGAGCCATCATCCTCCTCCTGAGGAGTAAGTACTTACTTATATACCATCAGGTTTTCATACATTTTCCCTTTCCTCCTCTCTCTCTCTCTCTTCAAGTTTAAACACGATAAAAAAGTGACTATATCAAGTGTATAACTATATCTTATATACTACCTCATGATGGCCAGACAATGCACTTGTACAATTTTACAATGTATATAAGTTCACAAGATACATACATATAAATGCGTAGTATATACATACGTTTTCCACCTTTTTCTATTAGACATGCATGCTTGCATGGATGCATGTGTTAAGGGCAACAACATATAACAGCAGTAATAGCGAGAAAGAGAAATAATGGGCTACACGTACACAAGTGAACGTTATATGCATATATGCATACATACATAGTCTACGCAGCAAACAATCGAGACTAGAATCTCCCAGAGATTTATAAAAAAAGTTCTTTATGTACCTAAAAAGTTTTTCATTTAATAGCTTGGATTTTTTTTTCTGGTGCAGCAGCAGCATAAATATATCTATTCATGTAGATATACAGGAAAGTTTATATAAAGTACCTGTTCCAAGAAGTGGATACGGATTTATTCATATTGTGGTTTTCAGTGGAATATGTATTGAGAGAGAAAGAAAGGGAAAAATAGCTTCTCTCTGGTTCACTCAGATAATCTCTTTGATGGTTCTACTGTTCCCTGATTTTTTTGTTCACTTCACTTTCAAGTTCTATTATTGATGGCTGTGTTGTAGCAGGTTGAATGATGATGATGAGTGACTTGTATGTATCTCATCTCTCTCCTCTCTTTTTGGACTTGGACTGGATTCATATAAGCGATGGTTGTGTGATGATGTGACGTGATGTTTGCTCGCTGTACCTTATGTGCTTCACATTTAGCAGGAGGAGTGAAGTACCTATGATGCACTTGATTTTTTCTAGTGTATATTGGGGGAGGATCAACCACATCATCATAATAATAGAGGTGCCCTGTTCTAAACTTCTTTCACTTTAACAAAAAATATCATCGTAATTGCTTATGCACATTTGGTCTCCACTCTCTCCACTATACTACTATATACTCTCTCGTTCCTTCCAAGGCGTTATAGTTTTATTTCTCCGTGATTTTTTCTCAAAAGTGACCAATTCACAAGGAAGGGGTTGATTTAAACTTGGAGATGCGGAGAGTTGATTCATTTCGTTAGACTTGGATACATGTACATGATCTGATAATGATGATAAGTTTACAGGGATGCGCTATATATACGTTTCCAAAACTTTTTGCCATGATGAAACTGATGATGTAGAAAACGTGATACTTCTGATGACGAACTAAAGGTTTCAGATCCTATAGCTGCCCCTGTCTTTTGTTGCCAGAAATCTTCTCTGATTATTATTGAAAAACTGTTTAGAAAAAAGTTCCCTCAATGTCTGGAATGGAGAAGACAGAGGGTTATTATTACAGTAAGCCAATTTCTCTCAAAGAAATTACACCTCAAAGCAATAATGTTTCAGAGCAGCAATCAAAGGGGGTAAAAAGTATAAGTAGAAAGTTTTATTTTGACTTCCTTCATTCGTTCAATATCGGAGCAGTAATCACCGTCATACATTATATGCCTTGAGAGGAAATTAGTACGGGTTAACCACATCCATACATTGAGAGGGAGCGCAACAGGTGAGTTAGCAGCAAGACTCTTTTGGATACAGAAAAAAATGAAACCACCTCATGGGTTCATGCAACAGGTAGGTTTTAGGTGCCCCAACATCAATTCATTTTTGGTTTCCCCTCTTCACTTTTTTAGAGCCTTCAAAGGTTCGTCTTCATTCGCCACATCATTTTTCCCTGGTTAGTTACCTTTTGCCACCATAATCTTCCTTGTAGACCAGACCATTTCGCAGACATCATGTTCCAGGCTGTTGATTAGCTTCAGTTGAGTTGTAATAGATTAAACAACCAAATAATAACTCTTCATTTTTAACCTGATATTATCCTTTTGTCATTCCCTTCTGACGCATTTCCATAACTCAGTGAACTTCAGTAATTGAATTAAATATGCGTTAAAAGAACGTTACGGAAAGGACGTCATGAACATTATGTGCAAACATCGGTATCAAAAAATATAACATCCCGTCGCCTATCGTCATCCTCTTCTTAGGTCTACTTTCATAAAAGGGGAAGAAGACAGACGATACTTTTTTTCTCGGACGTGTGTAACGCATAAGAAAGCAGGTTTAGTCATTTTTTCTCTCGTTTAAAAATTGCATAAAACCGGTAAGCACGCTTTTTACAAATCGAAGGTGGTGGTGGTGTGGTGCACACTCACTGTTTTCATTACGCTAAGAACCTAGTCATAGTCTTTCTCTGCCCAATTAAATAAAAATCACCTTCAAAGAGGCTTCATCTTTTTTGTCTATGTATATTATAAGTACATATATACATACGTTGTCGCGTACCACCTCACTCACACATCACATCATCTCTCTCGCCTCCTTCTCCTTTCTGTCAACTGATTTGCATTTACATCACCCTAGGGTAGAGTAAACGCGCTACAACGATGATGGCAACAAAAATATCAAATGGGAAGCAAAGTGGGAAAAGCTTGTTTTTTATGCACTTGCATTATTATTACACATGAATACTCATCCTCCGATTTTCCCCCATCACATCCCATTATTATTATTCACTGAGCAATGTTAAACTTGTTGCAGTTTGATGTGCATATATGTGCTACAACGTATATACATTTACAATGTACATTTATCTCGAACTTAGAAACGTAATATATTTATCTGGCGTGTAACACTCTGTGCATAATAACAAGATGCAAGAGTAGCGTAAGGAAAAACAGCACATGCTGGCTTGAGCTTCTACTTTCCTATATATTTTTTCTCCCCTCTCTCGTCTTTCTCTTCCCTCGCCTTTCTTTCTCGTTACCTTAACCTTACATTACGTTTTTACTCCTACTACAATGAAATCATGCGTGATGATGATGATGATGATAAATGTGTTGATGCACTTCTATTGTGCTGTCTCGTTTTTCGTCGTGCATTTTCTATGTTGCAGATAAAAAGCTTGAATCTTGAATCTCCTTCTAAGTTAGCATCGGATGCATCCACTCTTTCTTGAGTATGTTGAGGGGATCAAGAAAGCCTGCCATATGGTTTCCCATGATGATATTTTATCTGCCACGACTACAACCGTTCACTCACTTTAAAGGTTGCACCTGCGATTTCCACTTTTTTTCATATGTGTATAAAACTTACACAACTCTGTCCAACGACAGATTCATTATTTTCTTTGTATGGAAAAACACCCATTACATTGTGCACCTCAACATGCATACGTGAGGACTGAGGACCCAACAAGTTTTAATACTCTCTTCTATACATGGTATTATTTTCATACTTCGCCTTTTGTTCCTTTTTCCTCTACATCACGTTTTTACTACGAGACTACGACTAGTCATGTAGAAAAAAGTGAAGTTGTGACGGAGCAGGTGTATCATCAACATCATTGCACACATATCACATCCAGGTTAAAGGGCAAGGGCATCATACAAAAAAATATGAAAAAGAGCTCAAAGTAGGAGTTGTATTATAAGAGCATTTAGATGTAGTATATTTATGTATGCACTGGAAAAATAAAACTACAAATTAAATTTGAGAGGGAGAGCAGAGTTTTAACAACAAAAAACAAGTGTGTGTATATGCATTTGGACAGGGGTAAACATGAGAAAAAATAGAGCGTTAATGATTATAAACATTATGCGTTCTCTTTAACTAATTCCTGGATGCATTTACACAAGTGAGGAAGATGAAACAGTGAAAACCCTACAGAGATAAAAGTGATGATAATTTCGTGATGATTGGATAAAGGCCATCACACCCAAATATATATGCAGCGTATATCTACGTTTGTTGATTCCTTTCCCCCTTTATCCGTTGATCATGATCACAACACATTAATCTGAGCGTGGTCTCTCTCTCTCTGGTCATAAAAATGTTGAAGAAGCTCACTACACGCAGGGTGAACTATCATCATGATCGGCCAGTACATACATACATACTACACACATATACGTTAGTGATGCGCGAGATCAAGACCGGCTTATGAAGATTAAGAGTAATATGTTTTTTTCTTCGTAACTCAGCCCCATATCCAAATCTGATTTTTCCCCTGAATCTTTTTCTCTCGCAGAGTTGACTTACCTGCCTTTCATAATCACTGTATTGTTCATGTGTTGCACCACTCTCTAAAAAGCAAGTAGTGCAGCGCTAGTTTTTTTTACTTCTTCTCATTTTCATCGGCTCCCCTCAACACATCTTTTCTTCAGTTAGTCACACTCTGTGTTATAGTGTTCCAGAAGGTCCCAAACCAACAAAAACATATATATGAAGTATATGTATATATCCTATATACTTGAAATACCATACTTGAACGTAATAGAAGAGTACAAATCTCGTCTTTTTTTCGTTGTGATTTTTTCCAAACTTCTCTCGTGGTCGTTAAAAGTGGCTTCAAATCTTGCCAACTTTGAGTTGAGGTTCTTGAGACAGTGAGAGAGAGAAGCGTCTTTTTCAGTAGATATATTTCTTACTCCCCGTCTTTCTTGTCGTCCCTTTTCTCTGGTTTTATATAAAAGTTTAACTCACAAATCTCTGGCTACCAAATACACACAGGGATTGTATGAAAAAAGGGAACTGCTGTGCTGACGCATATTCTTCTTCTTCTTCTCTCACTTTTTCTTGGGATCTTGTGAAAAGATGCGTTATTTTTAAAAAGGGAAGAAGAAACAGACAGGGAGACGTACACACAGAAGAAGAAGCATGTGCACAGTCCTTGTGCACACAATGCGGAGAACCCTGAGTGCTGGAAAGATAAAAGGGCGAGTAGTAAGCGTAGTAGTAGTCTCGTAGTAAAGACGAGAGAAGAAAAAAGTGGTTGTTTGTGAAAAGATAATTCTTTCAAATCCCTAACCATTTACAACTACAACAACCCTAAAAATCAATGCATCACTTTTACTTTAAAAAAAGTATATGATGAGAAAACCTTGTATGTATGTATCTCCAGTTGTGTACGTTAAACTATAAGAAAAGAATAAGGTGTTTGTCCTGAAGCTTAATATTGGATTTGTATTTTTCGTTTGGCACTTGGCTTTTTGGAAGAGTAGTGCAGTGGAGAAGAGAACAACCCGCCACCACCTTTTACTACAACCACTCTTACTACTTACTACAGCATGCAACTACCACCACACCACCACCACCGCATGTGGCACAAACGTGCAGTTGTGGAACAAAGTGAGTAGAAGAGAAAAAAAGAAACCTTATATTTCTCTGCACCATGACCAGTTTTTTTCTCTCTCTCTCTCTCTCAATCTTTTCAAAATCTCATCTTTACTACTGCACTACGATCACTTTATATTTACATCAGGTTACGATTCTTCCTCTCACTCTTCATTTCTCCTGCCATCATCCCATTATTCAAATGCGTATATGCATCTTTTAAAAATCTGTTTTCAAGAGCTGCTGCTTTATTTTTCCACTTCTTGCTACCCGCCTTCGCCTTCAACTCTTATCTTAACTTTGCTCCTCACTCTCCTCCATCTCCATCCATCCATCGAAAATGAAGAGAGGATAAAAAAATTGGACAAGCGAGAGGAAGAACACATTTCAAGATGAGCAAGCAAATGCTAAAGGTCTTCTTCTCGCCGTCTTTTTATCATTTCGTTTTTTACAGGTTGACAAAAATATACTTGAACATTTACCAAATGTGCCCATGAAGTGTGTGTACGGTGCAGTGTGAAGGTACTCATCTAAAGTCCGATGTAACCAAGAGGTTTCCGAAAGAAAGAAAAGTACACAAGTGCACACATCTCTCCCTCCCCCTCCTTCCCTGCCACTCTTGCTTCTAATAATGTTGCCACTGCACTGCTAAAAGTCTCATGCCACTGCTATATGATGCCACAAGTGTGCGTTTTTTCAGGAATATAATGTGCTGTTGCGAGGAGAAGGGATTTGTGACGAGACGCGACCCTACGACTTTAAGTAGAAAAAACTATGGCTTGACAATGAACATATTATGTGGATGTGCGAGTGCTATTATTGCTTTTTAATATCCATAATATGCGCCCATATGTGATGGAGATAAGGCTCCTTCTTCCCTTGTCTGGTCTGAGAAAACGTTTCTTCCTCAGGGATGATTTACGTTCACCCTTAACTCATGTTTTTTCTGCTTATTACATTACGAAAAGTTTGAAGGAAGATTTACCACGGGAGAACTTTCTTGGAATCAAAATGCAGTGAAGTGAGATATGAGGTATGAGATATGATATTGATATCATTCTATCAATATGTGATTATCATTTTGACTTTCTCTGTAATTCTGCATTGATCGGACGAATAAAATCGGATTTACAATACAAAGCAAAATCGAGTACGCACCTACCGAAAACTAAGTATGCTTTATCCATGAAACGCTTAATGTTCAACGTTAAAGTTTGACATACTTCATACTTTTCAAATGGACAGCATTTTACAGGATGATATCACAAACTGTGTGCAGTACCCATTACATTGGCAAGCTCTAAAAGTAGCTTCGCTACAGCGCATTAGTCACATGATTAGACGCAATTTAAAAATCTATCAACAACTTAAAACCATGTCAGTTTGCCTGTTTACTTGTTTGAATGAATTAGTTGTTATTGTAATGAATGGTCTGCATTGATGACGACTACTGATTACTCAGCTATAATTAAACCACTAAAGTTAATGTAATTATATGCTCAAATACCAAATGTGCATGCGCTCAGCACATATTTACGACAGAGAATCTGCTTATACTTAGTCTGGAATTTGCTGTTTGAGAGAGGAACTTTTTTTACGAGCGTTAGCTGATGACGATGATGATTAGAGCGCAAAAGTCAGAGGTTACTTTAGTGCACTTTTGCATCATTGAATCGCAAGTATGTATGCATGTATGCATCGTAAGTTGACTCCTCGTCGTAGAGTGATAAAAAATGTATGCATCCTTGCCTCTGTCTTGATCCTCTTCCAACGTCAGTGGTTCAATTTGAGAAACCTTTACCGATTTACGACTTACGTATAACCACTTTATCTATTTAGGGATGCTTCAATCGAGCAATCAAATTTTCTCTGAAGTACTTTTTTACTTATGGCGAAACTCATAAAGTCATAAATATTACTCCTTTAGGAAAACATTTTCTGCAAAGTTTTCCTCGTTCCTTTCAGCGATAGCAAATGTAACAAATTCCAATTATGAGCATTTTATACGATGAATGGTCGTGTGATTACGGACAGATGGGTTCCAAATTGCTGCATTTTCACTATTCAAGTTTCTTCTCATCACACTTAAAATTGTGCTTGAAGTATTTAAGTAGTTTCAATGAATGAAATTGGAATCCGTATATGTCCTCATTGATTTAAGTCAGGATGTGGGAATTTTATTTGGATGAATTGAAGTATTTAATATTCAAATTAAATAGTTTAATAGTTGCAGACTACCTGCTAATGAAAGGTTCTAGTGGATTAATTAGCGTCTTAATTCCATACCTAAAGTAATTGTCTCACGGTTCCACGAAGTGTATAATATATTCTTTCCTATCACCGACCCAAAAATCCTTTGTAGCCTAAATTCTAAACGGATATTATCGAATGTGTTTTTTACTCCTATATAACCGACCATGACCTGACCTTGATTTTAACCTTGATGAAGTGCTGACTAAGCAAATCATAAAAGATTTTTCTCCGAAACGCAGATGCAAGTTCAGCAAGGTAGGGACGGTGCCAACTTTTTCACCACCCTACAATTTCATGGCCAAAAGCTTTTAAAAAGGCAAAAAGGATTTCTTGATGTTTCTCAAGTATCTCTAAACTCTCTCTCCTTGAACTATTACTCGTGTACATTATGTACCTCCAAAACAAATAAAAAAGTGTGCTCTCAAGAGTCCCGTCTGTAACGGTTTCAACAATTTTTTTTGAAATTTTTTTTTTGCACAAAATGCATCATTTCAAATCAAATAAGTATCTGTCAAGAGACTAAATTATTGGCTACATGTGTAAGTATATCCACATAATATACTCTTTATTGCAATCTTTCGTCATTACCCAGAAACAGTTTCTCTTCTCATAGCACTTTTTTTGCTGGGATGATAGCTCAGTTCCTTTTCTTGTAGATGATTTGTTCTCATTACTGATATAGCTACCTGGTGTACAATAACACAAATTTAACATGTGCACAACATTTTTTACATCGCTGCTGTAAAACCGAAATATATATATTTTTCAGATGACGAGAACATAAAAAAATATTATTCACCTAAAGCTCGTTTGATATATGTAGCATATCACTTTTTTCTTCGTGGTCGTCCCAAAGACTGTCTTAGGGTTTTTGAGTGAAGATAATCACGGCGGGACACGACATCATCATCATCTTTATTATCATCATTTTCATCCTTCTTTATCCTAATCATAATCGTTTTCGGTATAAACAAACCACGGCACTGCTACGAAACGCGTCTAGCAAAAAGTGAACAAATAATGGAGGACTATAATACATAAGGTTGTAACATGTGCACCAGTTATTATGTATCATATGCATCATAAATGCACTTTTATAGCAAATGATTCGAGTGTACACCACCACCTCTCACCACACCAATCTTTTTTGTGTCTCTCCGCAACAAAAATTCACCACCACCACCGGTCTGATATATGACCGAAGCATTGTGCTTCTACTTACATATTATAATGTGATGTGTAGGTTGTATTTAATGTGATGCACCCACAAAATGTATCTATACGTACACATTAGCCTTATGCACATCAGCATCCCCTCGCGTCGTCGACGTAATGCTCAATACATTTTGGTTTTTTGTAGGAAGTTAGAGCAGAAATCAGTAGCGTCATCAAGAACAGCAGACGCAGACGCTGCTGCGCTGAAATGATGATAATGTTCTGGCTTGGCTTCATATAAGTTGTTGGTGTTGTGGTGATGCTGTGATGGTGGTGGTTTTTGTTGGCTGGCAGGCAGGCAGGCAACAAGCAAGCAATCAAAATCACAATTGCCATAAAAAAAACTTGATAAAACACGAGTAAATCCAGTAGCAATTGAAGTTGATTGCTCCTCTGCTGCTGCTTAGGGAGTAGCAAAAGAGAGTTGGGGTGCGCTGCGTCAAGCGTCAATTTTTTTTCTCGGAAGGAGTGAAATGTTGTTTCTTTGTCTTTTTACCTGCTTTAATTTGCCATGATTAAATAGTGCGAGTGATGAAAATGATGAATTTTTCAAGACAAGGTACATATGTGCCTTATCAAACCATTTGCATTTCACCGGAAGTTTTGTCTGATGTGGGCTTTGAATTAAGATTGATGTTTCTCATCCTTCATCCTTTGAACAATTTCGGGACTTTATCGAATGAACAAAAGTGTTTTGGAAAATTACTAGCACTCTTCGTTTTGAGATCATATTATCAAATGATCGTAACATAGTTTAATGGGGATATAAGTGGCAACAATAACTTTATTGGCACATAAAATGAGCTTGATTTCAAAATGAAACAAAATCGGTATACCTAATAAATCTCTTGTTTTAATTATGCGCATGAACACTGTATGCATATCACACGAAACGTAATGAATATGGATCTATTATCCAAGATACTAATTGCAATTAAAATCTTGTCGAAACTATCAATCATCTACACCGCCTAATTCAATGTATTGACTAATCAACAAGTTTGATAATTACTTATTCCACGAATTAATCTAAGCATAATATATAGAGTATAGAGTATAGAAATATAACCCAAACAAGAAATATTATGTGACCGCTCGTGTGGCAGAAATCGGAAGGAGCATATCGGAGAGGTTCTTTCTTATTTTGGATGGAATACGCAACATAACGCTTATAACAAGTAATCAAACTCATAATGTTGCTTTTGTGTTTTCATTCAGCAGCACTTATTTATTGCTCTTACGATTACGATTAGTTTGATGTGCCTCCTCCGTACATAATTCGCTTACTGGTTCAGCCGTGGGACCTGTCTTTTTAAAATAACGAAACTTTACCTTCCTCGACAGCTCCTGAGCCAGTTTGCCCAGTGCAAATACATCAATATATGTATACAAATGCCACAGTTTTTCGTTCTAACAATTCACCAGGGTCGATATTTGTAAGCAACTTAAACGAGGTATAGTATTTTGACTTGTGAAGCTTTACTCGGATGTATGAGTTTGTGGACTTTTTGAGAACACATCAGATTGGGCTGAGCCTTGCACTTGCTCTTCATCACCACATGCTGTAATATTGGGTTTTACTTGTTTTGATACATCGTAGTCGCTCTGGTGTGCACTATGGTGGTTGATTGGGGTTTTACAGAATGCTGAACGTTCTGCGGTTGCGCTCTTGATTTCAGACAATTCACTGCAATCGACACAGGACCTCTGATGTCTGAACGCTTCCCGCAATAGCAAATACGCTCGTAAATTTATATACGCACGTTATGGTCCAACTCCAATGATGAAATCTACATCCGCATGTGGTGCTGAACAAAACTTTTGAAATAACGGAGGGGTCATCTGTTTCAGCATTAGCATTTTTATTGCATCAAATGTCCACTCATCCTCAGTAATTGAAGTCGCTATTTCGCAAAACTACTTCAATCCAGAAAGTAGCCAGAATAACATAATGTAGCCATTTGTGATTTAAAGCTGGAGTAATGACTCGTCATATCCGCGTTATCTGAATACGAAACCGTGACAGTCACAGAGCAACGTTCCTCCCTATGCACTTCCATTCTCCAGAGGATATATACATACTTGTCTGTCAATTTCTCATGCGAATTAGCCCAGAATGAATTACCAAGATCAACAAGAAGTTTCCTAATTACTACCAGACATCAGAATCATTCCAATTAATAATAAAAAAGCAGCAGATAAATCATTCTTCAGTTGGTTGTCTACATACCAGTCCAAGTAGATACGTCAAATGTGAAACTGTGGGCTACTGACTGACATACGTGTGTAATCCACCAAAAACCCAACAGCTACGCATACTACTTACGCCACGTACACACAAATTTCCATGTCGTTGAAATGTGTTTAAAGCTAGCATATTGTATACGCTTTTGTTTTTTAATAAGGCGATCAGCTTATTGCCAGTATCGGTCGATGTTTTGCACAGGACAAGAAAAGGTACCAGGAATTGATGGGCTACGTTCACTCACTTTTTTGTTAACCTCGTCCAACGTTTTAAAGTACACATATATCTACGCATTGGCTACATACGTTTACAGTGTACTCAAGGAGGAAGACGAAGAGTCAAAAGTCAAACAACAAATTCCGCCGATCAATAACCCTGCTTTCGTCACAACTTTTTGCTTTTAGGTACATAATGAATGCGAATGAAACAGTTGAGCAGGAGAATTTCATACAATTTTTATTATCTATATCAAACATTCATAAATACTTTTCGATGCAGTAATAAAATGCAATAGAAGAAGCGTCTACTGTCTACCCCACTACCTGTTATCCAAAATCCATATTCCAATTTCACTAAAAAATATAAAGGAGCTATTTGAAGAGAAGACACTTGTAAAGCTTTCTCTCTTAAGATGATTCGTTGACAGTAAAATATGAGCAATCGAAGCATATCCATCATCCCATCCATACACCCACAATAACCATTTGCCCCCTGTGTGTCGACGAGCGTATTTGTATACCCATGATAATCTGGCAATATAGAGCAAACAAGTTTTTCCTTTCACAAGTTCAACTTAATCTCTTCTCACTGATGAATTAATGCACTGATTGATATGCATATTATAGGAGTAATTGTGTAATTGCTTCGACACGTACAACTTACTGCCCCACAACATTTGCATAATATGTATGTAACGCAATGTGTGTTCTACTAGTGTACTGTGTACTTGTGCTCAGTAGTAAAAACTAATCACCATCAATACCAATACTGTTTTAATGTGTTGCATATTGCATACGCATACAAAACAGATTCGGAGAAATATAGATATTCTTTCTTTTAGGAAAAGGTTAAGTACAGTGACGGTGATGGAGTATATATCGCATATCCCAATGAATATGATGAGTACCTACTCAACTCATATCATCATCATTTTCCAATGCCACCATCGCACACCACTCGCACTTCACTTTCATATATGAAATTTTTATGAATACGCCATATGATACAGATGAACTGGTTATATAGATTTGTGTGAGTGTGTGTGGAGTTCCATAAAAGTAGGAGAAACAGTACGGCTTTTTCTTCTTGAAAGAGGAGCTAAAAAGCAAGAGCAAAGTGGAAATTAGAGGAGTAGTGAACGGAGCGATTGTAAATGGAACTGTGTGCAACAAAAGGAGCGGAGATGAGATGATGTTTAGTATTCAATGTTACTCTCTTAAAACGTCGTATAGATATATACATCATTTCCAATCCAAACTCTCAGCTATCAGCCTGATGAGAGGAGAACTGTAGAGGAGGTTTTTTTTTCTACGATGTGCATAATATGCACACTGAGAAACGTGCTCGGATACATGCATACATGCAGCAGAGATCCCATCCATCCATCCGATCATCGTCATATAGTCATCGTGTAATATTATTATTATTATCATCATCCTTTTCTCCTCTTTTTTTCTCTCCCTCTCTGAAACTGAGCCCGAGCAAGAGCACACTACTCCTGCATCCCATCTTCTCACACCAGCCACCACAAAAACCAGAGAGGATCATCAAGTGAGAGCAACAGGCAGAAGGCATAGCACATTTTCCACATCGGACGCAAAAAGAGGATGAGAGCAAAAGAAGGAGCAGGAGAGCGGTAGTAAAATAATAGTAGAACGGGAGAAGAGGGAATAGGGAAGAATAAAAACGCTCGTGAGTACATATTATACATATGTACTATATATTCCACTTTTCCACTTGCACATTTATTTACTGCATGCATGCACCATTTCTGTGGCAGAGCAGGAGTAGCAGCAGCAGTGGTAAGAGTAAGTAGCAACAGTGCTAGTACCGATCACACATCGCGCACACACACACAAACATAATATCTATGTTATACACGCTTGTTGCATGGAATGGGAAAAGGAGTTAAAAAAGACCAGAGCAGAGAGCAAACGGAGAGAGAACTTGAACTTACGCTTTTCCATCGCGCTGGTGAAGATATTTAAGAAGGGAAGTCAACGTGAAATAGATTCAAGTTTGTTGAGAGCAGAGCAAGCGAGCTGACTGAAAAGTTTGAGAGTGAGTGAGAGAGAGAGAGAGAAGGACAAAAAATACGAGGTTCGGTTGGTACGTACAAACTGCAAGCACGGCACTTGTCGTCTGTTCACTTGAGAGTGTGTGTATTACTAAATGTTGTGTGTACTCTAGTTTTTCTCCTTACATATATAATAGTCGTAGTAAAAAAACACAAGATTATCGGCTGGCATTGCTGTCTTGTGCCAAGCCAATAATAATAATAATAATAATAATCATAAGACACATTACTATTACTTGTGCAACTTATTTTACAAGTAGTACTACTAAAGAAGAACTTCAAACAAAATCAGAGTGTATACCCACTGGAACAACTCTAACTACGTCTCTTGTGATATATTGTATTTAGTATATAGACATATTAATAACCACACAGTTGTATCTTCACAAATGAGAAGAAGAGAGAGAGGGAGAGAGTAGAGCGCTTTCTTGGAGCAGTTAAAAAAGGAAGAGATATGAAATGAACTGCATTACGTAAGGTTATTAATACAATATTATCGTTATCAACATTTCAAGCAAAAATCCTCTCCTTTTTTCTGCATCATCGTCACCACCACCGTACACATTTATCCTCGAGTAGTACTACTGGCGAGAAACTTGAAAAAAGAGACTTTTTTTTACTATAGAACACATACATACGCTGCGCCTTATCATTTTTCCTCCGCGTGGTTGTGTGTGTGTGTAACGTTCTTGTATGCAGACGTGAGAGCATTAGTATACAAACATCAAAAAAACGAGAGAAGATCCAGAAAACAGGGACAAAAGTAGAGATATGTGTGGTTCGGTTGACGAAGGAAAGGAGTAAAAAAACTGTTTCTGTTGTTGATAAGCACACATTCCGTATCAGGACGAGGAGTGAGGTTTAAGCAAATGGTATTATTTTATTGGCCATTGCACTGGCACAGGTTTTTAATCTCAACTATTAAAACGTTTCGTTCTCAACAAACCGCGAGTATAAAATAAAAGTGTGTAGCTGTTATAAGTTTGTTATCCACACTCTATATTTATTGTAACAATAATTGTTGTTGTATTGTGTGCAATTTTATGCAATCAGTTAGGTAACTTATGGTAAACAAAGGAGGAAAAAAGTGTGATTTATGAGAACGAGAACGTTGTTTTGCATATGCCGATGCTATATCAATTCACCGGAAAGATTGCGCATGAAAGGATACATGTAAAGTGGTGGAGGGGAAAAATCACTTTGGCTCAAACGCTTTACTTCAGCAACACAACCACTGACCTTGCACGATAATCATTAAATTCTTCAAAGGTGTAAGTACTTTTTTAATATCTATATATCTCGTTCCTAAAATCTCTTCTCTCTCATCCAGCTAAAACTAATTTCATGTAGGGAGAGAGAGAAAATACATGTTTTAAAAGAGAGCTTATTAGCTGGCATTTTTTTATTAAATAAAAAGCGAATTTGACAAGTTACACGGCACAAGTTTCACATAAAAACATCAAAAGACTCTTTTTTCTGCGGAAAGAGAGGAAACCAAGAAGTTTTTTATATATTTCAATCCGTGTAAGAATGTGTTATGTATGAGAGTAATATACTAATAACAATAATATCACTATTATTATTGTGATGATAGCCACGTGTCTTCTCCACTTTTTCTGAAGACGAGCGAAAGAACAGGCGAAGTAGATATTTGTGAGAGACTTTATAGTACATGAAACACTTGATGTGTTATATTATTATTTTCCTCCAAAAGACATGATAACAACAATACATAAATCCGGTTAAGACAATCTAAAATTGTAATCTCAAACCATCACAAGCTAAACTACTGTGAAAGAGAAGTGTAATGTTAAAAATTACTTAATACTGCTTTTTTCAGCTCATTTACAGATAAGCAGGGTAGAAAAAAATCATAATAATATTGTCTGTGCTTTCGACCAAACTTTATACTCGTTTTTTTATTGCGAAAAAAAGTAAGAGCAAGCAATAAGGTGCAAGCAAGCAAGAATTTTTTCATATATATATATATTAGGAAAAAATTGTACAAGGAGATAATAAGCGAAAAAAGAGAACTATTTATGTGTAATAGCTTTTTTTGCGAGAGAAAAACGAAAAAAATTAGCTCATCATCATCACACCAGCACCCCATCGGAATTTCACATAAAAAAACGAGTAAACTTCCTGAGAACCGGACCAGGAAACCCCAAAAATATTGTGTTTGTAAGGGGAAGTAGCAATTTAAATGCCGAAAAGCTGACTCTTAACTCTGTTTAAAGAAGAAAAAATTGTATTAAGAGAGCTATATATTCAAAAGGCTTAAAAGGAAGATAGACACGAGCCGCACACACTTGATACAATATATCGCTTTTTGAGCACAACCTTCTCCGCTACTTTTCCCCGACGTTTAAATGGAGGAGTAGACAAGAGAGAGAGAGAGAAAAAGAGTAAAGTGGTACTAGTTCTCTAGACACATTTTTTTAAGTACAAGCTACGATAGCGTTTGTATCTAATGTATTTATCTGAAATGTTCATATTAGCAGAACCACACAAAAAAAGTACATGATATAATATACGCTATTTTCTAAAAGAGTGATTCATCAAATTTACCATTAAAAAGTTTCCTCTTTTTTCATGTATCTCTCGTCGACTTACGACTACCGCTACTAGTGAGAAGAAGTATATATAATATTATTATATTAGATGATACATAGTTATAAAGCATAGACATTTTGTTGTTCCGTGTCTTATGCCTGATGATGATTAGGATGATAATGGAAGTAGTAGTAGAAGTAATAATGATGATACATATATAACGTTTTTAAGAGGTGTGCTGTAGTCTGTGTAAAAGCGTACATATTGAAGAAGAAGAATATTATGAACCTTTTTGATTTTGAATGTTACGTTAATATTATATGATGAAGCTACATAGTATATGTACCTTACTCCTTGTCGCTTGCTCCATGTACTAAATATCATGGCAGCTGAAGCAACATTATCATTATCATGTAAAACCTCTCAAGTTTAAATAGGGACTGCTGCTAGCAACTTGATTTTAGTCAGTCTTTGAATCTCCCTTTTTTATGAAAGCAATATAAAAAAAATTTGTTTCCATCCGTAATATTCCACACCTCACCATTAGCAAAAATATACACTGTAATTTGTTCAATCTCAGCAAAAAAGTATAAGAAAGAGAGAGAGAGAGAAAGACATATATTTCTTGTGATTGTGTTGTTCGATTATACCCTAAAAAGACAAGATCTTCTCAATTTTTCGGTATTGAGTTAAAAGTGGAGAGAGTAATTAAATCAAAACCTTGCCAGTAGAGAACTGATAAAAATATATCAGTTTCAAAGTTTTTAACGAGAAAATTATGGTTGTAGAGAGTACAATTATCTGTAATTGTGTAAGAACGTAGAAATATTTGTAAAATAAAATTGTGGTAGCTCAGTTAAGAAAAAAAAAAGAATTTTGCACCTTGATCTTCATTAGAGTTATAGTGGTTGTCATCCGATGAGCTCGATTTGATCTTACCATATTACTTTTTTGGCTAGCTGATATATCATTCTCAAATCTTATATTATGATTACAACAATATGTATACACTAAATGAAGGTAAAGCTCACGATAAGACTTGTATTTATTGTTATTTCCTCTTCACACGCTTCCTTCCGAATTTGTGACGATATCAAGAGATGACTAATGGTGATAATTTGTATTGAGTATATATAGTGTTTTATGGATACATTTAACTAATTTCAATAGTCATTTCCATATTTGTGCATTTACGGTACATTTAAGTAGTTAATAAGTACCTACATAACCCACTCGGTTGCGAAACGTACACACACACAAACACTCACTTGTGTGTCATGTCATGAAACCCGCTGATGAATCATCAGCATGACCACACAAAGTTTTGCTAGAACAGCGACCTTCTCCTTCAAAAGCAACCACTACATTTTTATGAACTATATTGTCATTTTCGCTTCCGTTAGTGATCTCTGCTAAAATACCATAGCCGAAGTGCTAAACCAGAAAAAAAAGCATTTAGGAACTATATAAGTTCCGCAGTGAATTTAATGACTCATTACTCCTCCGTGCTTGCCGATAGCATCAACATGAACTGTATAATCTACCGAATTATATATATCAGCTATCTCAAATAGTACTACATAACTGCTCCGTCACCGTCTCATATTCAACCAGAAATGTTAACATAGACTGAGTCATTTAATAATTAGCCGTGTGTGTGCTTTGCAAAGCAGAACAAAGTATCTAAAACGCAATTTATCAACTTTCATCGGTGTGTTGCCACTACTCAACCTAAAAGGTAAGACTCTTGCCATTATTTGTATTTATTACATTTTTTTCGTCGTATTTTTAAGCAAATATTGAGCTAAAACGTAAACATATGAATATAGTATGTCTTGTACTCGATATATACACACACGGGGCACACACACGGTAGCAATGACCGCTGTTCAAGGTCTCCTCTCAACATGAGAAATGTTGAGAAACACATCGCGCACAATCACGGATCATCGCAAGACAGGAAAAATTCATTTATTTATATTCATTCCAAAAAAGAACTTTCCTTAGGTCAAGTTTTTGCGTCGTTGTATCTTCAATTGTGATATTACATTTAAATGTATTTCGAGTTGATACGCCTGAATTCGCCATTCATGGATTCAATCGAAATGCATTAATACACACTCCTTTATTCTTCGCATATTAAAAAAAAGTATTTATTCATATCAAATTGTGAAAGGATATATAATACATGCATTTATTTTTGTAGACACACGATAGATAAGGCTGTCTTCAGTTTACCACTTGGACTATGAAATCAGTTTTTATTTCCACTTGGAAAATATATGTAAAAACATTTTTTCCCTTGAAATCAACTTTCGAGAAATGCCGAATCAGTACTTTTCACAGATAGTGTGCGAGACAAATTCATGCATATGTGATTACTGATTAGGATGCAAAAAAAGTTACACCGAAGTAACTCAAAAAATCATGAACATTTATACTGGATGGGAGTGACGGCATCTAATTTTCATATAAAATGAATTCGAGACGATTACTCGCAAAAAATATTAATTGAGCTCTGAAATAATCATTAAACGATTGTAAAAGCGCAGTGGATTTTTAAAAATATTTTTTACCAAAAAATTCATCAACCTTTCAATGAGAATCTTCCAGAGAGTTTAAAAGAAAATCAATTATAAATTTTAGCTACCATATGGCTGTCACTTTTGTCTTGCATAGAAAGAGCGAAAACTGATAAAAATTGAATTATTTATGGTTTGGAGTAGGGTACTTTCCTTATGAGCTCGATGAATAGCTGTATAAGATCTAAATCAATATGACTGATAAAGGGATGGAGAGTATTTAGGCGAGAGAATGAAAAAGAGAATGAGACATCTTGGAGGAGAAAGAGGAGAAAAGATAATGTCGACAATGTGCATAAATTCTTGTCAAACGAGTGTTGTAGTATGAAGAATCAATGCACGATGTCGGAGCGGAGGATGAGAGCGCGTCGCTCGCTCTTCTCTCCGTCCTGCACGCACAACGATTGCTCTCGCCACTTTACTAAACACTCATTTTTATCAACAGACGACGCTTTTGCTCTCGTGCATCCTTCATTTTCTCCTTCTGTAATAACATCAACCGCACAACAAAAATCGTTTATATATCTGCTTATCATATTATATGAGTTTCATGCAAACACAAAATGTAACCTCAAAGGAGTCTCTAAAAATACTCAAATGAAAGGCATAAATGGAGAAAAAAACTGCCCTAACAAATGCAAGTTGAGATCACTACCACACTGTTTGTTATACATGATTATGTGAGAGAATTGAAGGAGAATGACGGTTTTGTATTATAATGAATCTTCTTAGAAAAACTGCTACCTGTTTAACAGCGCTACTCTAAAAAAAAGTCAATCAGAGTGAACAGAATTGAAAGAGATTTATTAGATTAAGAAAATATTCGTTGAATCGAAAGAACCAATCTAATGTCAAATGCAGGGAAGTATATAGCTTGTATACAATGACAAGATTTTTTATATTTGACTTCGCTAGGTATTATACTAGGCAATCAAGCTGTCTGTCATTTGCTGTCGCATTGACTGGCAAAACGTCTGGTTTGTTGCCTTTGGTTGGCTGGCCTGATTAGTCTTAAAAAATTCGTATAGACGAGTCTTTATGGTCCATCACATTTTTTTTTTCTCTCTCTCTCTCTCTCTCTCTTATCATTCCGTACAAAACTATGAGTGAGGTTTCATGTTGTTGTTGATGTTCTCATATTACAAAAAAGTGTCTAATCCTTCCTGCAACGTGATGCCATAATATGACGGAGTAAACATATAACCAATAAACTCAAAAGCGACATTATTGTCGTAATCATCCCGCGTTGACATTATGATCCATACTAAGAAACTTTTAAACGGATATCCACGAACGAAGGAACGAAATCAGAAACAGGGTTAAGATAAGGTGGCTACGGCATATTTCCGTTTCGTTACTAGAGACGGGCATGTATATTATTATTAGTGTGGAGGCTTGCCACTTGTGACTTAATTTTAATATAAACTATTTGGGCATAAGTATTCTCTATGCGAAGGATGAGCTTAACGTTTTTATCGAACAAAGTTTTTACATGGAATGCGAGGGTAAAAGGCCACATTCATAACTACGGCAGAAGCATATAAATATGTTATCATTGCCAGCCAGACGAGAAGAAGACATTCTCTCTAAAATGTTCCACATTATGTTGGAAGCATATTATATCAGAGTCAGGAACTCTTGATACTTGTTTTAGGTGGCATGCATTTTGCATATACATCTTCGTAATGTTAAATGTGTAACAAGAATGATATATTCCCTCTCGTCTTAATTTCATCATGAACTGTTGATGCTAAAAAAAGGAAATAAATTTGGGATGACATGATTCGCTGTTTGGAAGAGAGTTGGAATTGATAGTTGTTTGTTGTTTCTCATTATATTTATACAGAGTAAGGAACAGCACGTTCGGTGGAGCTGAATTTTTTTGGACTGGAGTTATCTTCTTGAAGCGAGAGTACATACCTCCAGTTTGTAACTTGAGAGTGTGCTCTCCTCCTAACTACCACCGCGAAAATATTGGCGATAACAGAGAGAATAACATTGAGCATAAGAGAAGGCACACATATTTGTCAATATAAACAATTTTTTCTGAGGATAAAAGTTTGTTGACGAAAAGAAACTATGGACTGGGAAGGGTCGCCATCATCATCTCCGCAATCTCAGCAACGAGCATCTCCTCAGAGATCGCCGCCGCGGACGACGACGACAACGACGACGTTGCCCTCTTCATCCACAACTCCATCTTCCTTCGTGATGCTGCCACCCCCACGAACATCTTCACCATCCTCATCTTCGGCAAGTGTGGTGAGAGCAGGAGCAGGAGCCACAAGTAGAGCAAGAGTATCTTCTTTATCACCGACAGCGTCTCCCTCACATTCACAATCTCACTCTTCAAATATCATCGTCACTCATGTATCCTCAGCGCATGATGTTACTAATACTTCCTCACCACCAATATCATTATCATCATCCCCCCTTGAACTAACTGGACCAAGATCAAAGCACCCACAAGTAGCAGTAGTAGTAGGCTCGACAAGCCCATCACGAAGTCCGTCTGCTGCTCCTCATTCTTATTCTCTGTCTGGTCCCAAGAGCCCAGTTGTGCTAATCTCCTCAACAACTTCATCAGCATCTTCTTCTACAGAGTCTTCGTCCTCAGCCAGTTTAAATAGTTGGAAGTCATCATCATCCTCAGTTGCAGGACGACTTCAACTTGGTCAAGTCTATCATCATCATCATCATCATCATCCTGAGTTTCATTCACAAACCCGGAATCCTACTACTACTACGTCTACAACCGATGAAACCAATTCATGTGGTGCTGTAGCTTTGGTGGCTGCAAATAAGACGCCGATTCAAGATCAACCTGAAGAACTAGTGGTAACACCAACTTCTTCCTCGTCCTCGGCAATAGCAGGCCAGCAGAAGCAACTTGTTCATCACAACCAGGGAGTGCCATCGCTATCAAGCAGCTCTTGTTCAAGAACCTCATCTACATCCCCTGTATCATCATCAATATCATCGACATTATTATTACGAAGACATCATCATGCAGACGCAGAGGTAGAGGAGGAAACAGGCGATAAGGAGCAGAAGCATCCCACTGATCTCAGTAACCCGACCAAGACGACAAGTCAACAACATCAGAAGAATAGTAGTAGAAATGAGCAGTGTGATGAGCAGGAACGACGAGCACATCACCAGCATCAGCATCTTCAGAAGCAAACCTCTTCTTCTTCGTCGTCTTCGTCTCATCAAGTGCTGTCTCTTTCAATAAGGAAGAACAAACCTATACCACCGCCACTTGATCTCAGCATTGGAGCCTCAAGCTTGAGCTTACATCATCACCACCAGCACCAACATCCTCATCATAATACCATCATCAGTAGCAACTCCAACACCACCATCAACACAACCAACCACAATCATTCATATTCAATTCCGAACGCTGCTAATCAGTCAACTCAACATCAGCAACAAATCCATAATCCACAACAACAACCCACATCACCCTTCTTTCTCGGATCACCAAAGTTTGCTGACAAGAGTCTTCCACTTCGTAAAAGGTAAGCAACTCACAAGAATTTTTTTTTCTTTTCATACATTACTCACGATTATCATCATCATCATAGGCAAAAGTAGTTTCACTTGTGCACAATACATTCTCTCCAAAAAAATATATGTTTGGTGGCTTTTTTAGCCCGTGTCAGAGTAATAATAACACACGCGCATTACACTCATGAGCTTTGTTCACTCTCTTCACGGATGAAAGAGATACATATATTTATTATATATGTTTCATACAGTACATTACTTTCCCATCACAAAATGTAATTCCTTTTGTTGATGTGATGTATTTTTTAGGTGAGATTTTTTACACACATTTTTGGCTTGTGCGACTATTAGAGAAATAAAAAAATATTATGGTGTGGTCTGGTGTGTTGTGCGTGTATTTGTTTTTTTATAATTATATCAACGTGGTACATTACCAGACCAGGACCAGTGGTACCTAATGAGTTGCGTGCGTTTTTTTGGTTTTGTTTTGTTTATCGACTCAAAAAGAAGCCTATATAAAAAGCACATTATTACTTACTCCTCATCAACATCTCTCAACGTCTTTTGCTCGGTCGTTGTAAAAAACACATTTTTATCTCCGCTGATAGGAAATCTCATTTTTTATTGCTTTACAATCTCTTCTCCTTGTCCTTCTGCTTTGGGAGCAGGGGAAACGTAGAAAAAATAGAAGACAGTAAAAAAATGTAGTGCTCTGTGACTTCCTGTCTAATATACCTTTATTTAGTGTGTGTGGAATCTTTATTGCTGAAAAGAGCACAGGAGGGGGTGGAAATATGCGAATCCTTTTTCTTTGCTTTTGTTTTCGCAGTTTTTGGTTTTTCTACCTTTAACCTTATCTTAATTAGTATTTTGACTCCTTATTCTTGACAACAATTTTTCACCTGTCCGCATGCATGATTTCCACGATTATGAGTTTGCTGACGAGCAAACACACACAACCACACAGACTCATCAAGATTGAACTGCGATGCATAAATTTTACGTTCTCTCACTCTTCTGGATGTATTTGTGGTGAAGTGGGTGGTGTATAATGTATCTCACAGTTAGAGAAATGAGATTATTTTTTCGGTATTAAACACAAATATTTTTGAAGATAAGAGAGGAATGTGCACACTTGTTTCCGTCAGTCAAGAAAGAGATTTGTTTAGGTACTTTTTGTTGGGTACCGGGAATCGTGTAAGCATCTAGAAAGAGAGAGAGAGATGAATTGTAATGGTGATGATCATGATGATTGCATGTGTGGAAGTCATCAGAGGACTGATAGTGTTAGGCAATATTACTAATAGCAAGCAATAATCACATTATAGCTCACAAATGTATATTTTTCGCTACGATTGCAATTTCAGATAGAATGAATCATTTGCAATCTTGTAAAAATCCAAAAGTGGAGTGCGCTGGCTGTGAGTAGTATATGTGCGCATGCTCAAGCAGATCTGAAAAAAATTTGTTGATGATGAGTAACTTGAAGGAATGTGCATTTCTTCTTCTTGAATCTATTCTCGGTACTCATCTTCAGTCTTAAATACAAACACGCACATTATGTTTGTTCAGATAGATGCAAGGCTCCACACACACCATCTCTTCTTATCTTTGAATGCTCAAGTGTATACCTTTACATTTCGTTTGGGTGCTTGAATCGAAATTAATTAGAGAAGATTTTGACGGACACTACTAGACTAACCATACGTTTTGTAACTGAAGGATTATAATTAAGTAAGTGTTCCTCTTCGAATGTACGAATTAAAAGTGGGAAGACAAAGGAAGTCTTTTATTTAATCCTTTTCGTACTTGTGCTTATATTTTACAGATTTTTCTCCTCTTTTGCTTTTCCTGTTATCTTCGATAATTAGCCGTTTGCCGCATTAAACACCAACCACGAAAATATAACGTCTGGTTTTCCTCTGCAAAACTACCCTTTCCAAACATCCTTCATTTTGATCTCCTCTCCGTTTTATATTTCGTCTTATCAATTTATTTTTTTTGCAACTGCGGAGTGATAGCACGAAGGAAATAATAGTTTCGGAAATGATTGTACATTTAGAGCAGAAAACGTCAAGATTTTCTTCTGATGGGCAATAAGTGGTGTTTAAATTCAGTTTAATGAACAAAGACATAAAAAGTTGAGAGAGTATATCTATGTACGTCAGGCTTCTCTTTTTGCAGCTGATGGAAGTGAAAAACGTGTGTGAAATGTATAGTAGGAGCAGCTGCTCTCTTTGTTCCCTTTCTTTGTCTTATTAAAGAGCATAAAAAATTATTTCCCACTTGTAATTTTCCGAGATTTTTATCATAATTCCAGTTAATTTCTCGTGCACTTCTCTCTCCTTTCTTCCTTTTCGTTCTTTTATATCATTCTGAGAAATGTATGAATGTGGAGTAAAAAAGATAATCATACTTGTGCTGTGCGTGTGTACACATTGCATGCTTTATTTTAGTTTTGCGCAGTGCATTGTACTTACACAGCATATGCACATAGACATATAATATACAAATACATGGTAGTCTCACATGAAACAACTACGATCGCGAATCAGAAAAAAAAATAATAAAAAAAGTTGTGAACTTGCCATTGCCGTTTTTCCATCATTTATGTTATGTGTCTAGTGAAATGGTAAAAAATCAACTTTTCGTCAGTGTCATGTCGCGTTGCGGGGAAAGAAGAAGAGGATGTTTGTACATCTGCCTGTAGAGATTATATGCAGCCATAATATTATGACTACATTTTATTAAAAGTTACTTTTTCTGACTTGCTTGTCCACATTGCACTTGATATCATGTGTCGAATATATGGGTGTTCATTGCACGTAGACTTCAGAGGGATATAATGTATATACAAAATATGTAGTCTCTATTATATTGTGTGAATATGCACCCTGCATTTTTACCCACCTTCGTATCTATTTGCGTATTTACTCGAGTAACAGAGTAGCCGAACCTGTTGAATGTTATGAATGTAATATTATTACGATCACAATTCATTACACTTTTTGGCTCCACAACATACACCCATTGTTTTAGACCAACTGACTAATAGCCGTCAATGGGAAAAAGTAGGGAGAGCAGCGGTAGCCAGCATCAATACACATTTATCAACATTCATCTGAGCCTCTTGTGTGTGCTCTCTCTCTCTCACACAGTTTAAACCCCGCTGCAAGATGTTGATTTCAGCTTTAAGAAAGCAAGGTGTTTGCACCTGTTGTTTGGGCCATCATATATGCATGTAACATCGTTTGGTTTCAGTTGTAATATTACTTAACTTTTCCTTATACCAAGAGACGAACTCTCGCACATCTTTCTCAACCTTTTCCCTTTAGTCAGTCAACACAACAGTTCTTTTTTATTCTGGTTTCATCGTGATGATCATCATCTCTCTCTCGTTTTTTACTTCTCATTCTCATCATCTTGATTTTTTGATAAGGTTTCATTTAAAGTGATTACAGTATTAGTAGTAGTAGGAGAAGGGATAGCAGTAGCCTAATATTACGTATGCACACACGGAGAAGACACGCATCAGTCAAAGGAGAGTCTCAAGGAGGAGAGCAAGACAAGACGGATATAAAATATAACAAAATGCCTCACTTGCACTCGTCAGGCCTGCTTCACACAGTAGTGGACGCGGAGAAAAGTAAAGGAGAAAAAAAGAAGGTTGAAAGATGGCTTTAACTTGTAAATTTTCTGTTGTTAACTATTTAAGTGTTTACTGACTAGCTACTTACTTTACTTACGTTTTTCATGCTCTTATGAAGGCGTAAATGTGTATAAGATGTAGTAGTTCGTATAAGGGGCAGCTCATCTCCATTATTTCTTGTGACTGACTGACTGATGATGATATGATGACTGACTGACTCCTTCAACTATGCTAGCTGGTGCTGGTCTGGTCAGTTTTTGAAATAGCTGAAAGGCAAAAAGTGCAAACATAAAATGAGAATCTATGAACAATAGAAAGAGAATGCGAAAGGGGAGAAAAATGAATCAAATAGTAAAACACATTGCTCAAATTATTTAGGCAGATTATATGCACGTTCCTTTTTTCACTGCTTTATTCATAATTTTTCGGCTGTATGCATCATCCACTAACTCATCGTCGTAGTTTTGGTTAGTCAGCAGCAGACAAAGTGAAAGAAAGTAAATATACCTTCTGAACGGGGTGCGCCACAAATCTTTTTCGAACAAACAAAATTGCAGGTAATGTTCTGTGATTTGAGTACTCGCAACTCACAGTTCTATGGAAAGAGCACTTGCACAACCGCCTTTGTAAATCACAGCCACGGATGTAAATAATATATGTGGCTGTTATAAATGGAATTTTAAAGGGCAAAAGATCATGGTGATAGACGTGGAGCTTCTTTTCCTTCTCAATATTTTCATATCCTGTTAACATATAAACAGTGCAGATGAATCTCTCTCTCTCTCTCTCGCTCGTCTCTTGTTAATTTGCAAGTTGGTGCTCACTTTTTCCGAGAAAACTCTGAAATGAAATAATCCCCTGCAGCTTTTCTATTTTAATATTTTTTTCCTAAATAGTACAAAACGTATAATCATAATATCATCATCATCACATTATTATTATTTATCTATACATTTTTCTACTCTTCTCTTTGCTGGCTGCAGAGATTAGTGTACTGCAAAAGAAATGATAGTGATTTTTTGGTTTTCGTTTTTGTACTCCTCGTCCGTCTCTGTTTGATCTGATTTGATTTGATGATTACACTCCACTTGTGTACATCTCTTGATGATGATACTTGTTTCCTTTGTTCTCTCTGCAAGAGAAAAGAGGATTTTTATAGTGCTGTTTTCGGAAACGGAGAATTCACCTGTAAATGTAAATAATGCATACTCTTGGTTTTTGTTATCTTTTTGCTGGTGAACATAATTGGACAGTTGTTTCTGTTGCACGCATGCACATCTAATATGAATGCAAGTAGTACATGGCTCTCATCAGCACACACACACAAACAGTGTACTTATTATACTCACATCGTACAGTCACTTTCAGGGAAATAATATGGTATTTTTAGGGAGAAAGATTGCAGCTTTTAGATAAAAAAATAATATTGAAATTGTGTTTTGTGGGTACATGATGTGAAACACAACATGGATTGCATGATGGCATAATAGCATGCATGCATTTTTGTGTGTGAGTGAGCGTTTTTATGCAAGTTGTATGTAGCTCGACAAGTGTTTAGAAAAAAAGTACCTGAAAATTCAGGGAATTTTATCATTGTTCTACCTTCCTCCTTTTCTTGCATGGTCAAGCTGTCGCCGGTAGCATCATTGTAGTAAATCTTCCTCTGTCGTTTTTTTCGCTTTTGATCTCTGACTATTACTATAGATGTTTATTGCCTTGATATATATAAGCTCTCTGCTATTTTCGTTACATTATAAACTTGTCGGATCCGAAAGGAGTGAGCCGCATGAGAAATGAGCTTCTCTATTAAAAATTTTTATCGGGATATATGCCTATCTTCAGCTACATTATGTTTTAAAAATATATTATGCATTATACATTTTTAGACAAAAAATTAAATAGAGGTACGCGCAAAAGTTGAAATCCTTGTCGTAAATGTCATGACTCATCCAGGAGTCATTTTCGCTAAAACGGATTTCACTCTTGTCAGCTATTCATGTTCGTACATATTAGTACATTACGCTAGATATTTTATTAGAACAAACGCAGCGGCACCATACTTCTCAGATCCGACAGCGCCACCGGGATAGTTGTCTGCTGCCACTAGTTAGGAAAGCAGTCATTTGGTTGGATGAAGTTGGAGCAACCAAGCGTGACAATTCTGGTGAAATGTACTTTTTTAGAAAGCAATTATCTCAGATTTTTAAATGAGATTAGGATCACGGCGCAATTTGTATTAGCGAGAGAAAACAAGGAGTCAAGTCATTCAGACGATTTTTTAATTAATGCAAGTGTAACGTAGTGTAAAAACAATATT
Organism: Heteromurus nitidus; assembly: GCA_034687055.1. NCBI lineage: Eukaryota > Metazoa > Arthropoda > Collembola > Entomobryomorpha > Entomobryidae > Heteromurus > Heteromurus nitidus. The sequence goes on along the minus strand of JAQFZW010000059.1, from coordinate 16,043 downwards.
GGTAAAAATATAACAGCCTTTTGCTAAAATAAAGGCCTATATTCGTACTCATCCAATCCACTCACATTCAATCAATCAGCCTGAAACATATATATAGCGTAACTGTGTTACTCTTCGATGATATAAGAAAATATAATATTGTGTAAAAACGACAAAACAGGCTTGGCTTCATGAAAGACATACATTTTTTTGCTTCCTTCGCTTCATTTTTATCGCTTTTACTTGTTTGCATTCTTGAATGAACGGTGGTGGTGTGTCTTGTTCATCTCTACACACATAATATTGCGTACGTAGGTATCACCTTGAATGAGGAATGGATTTAGATGTGATTGGTGTAAAGGATGGATATTTGAAGAAAGCAGTTTTGATAATGAAGGTGATGATGATGATTGTAACTTGATTCCTTTCTTTATTGCCATTGCGGTATGTATGCGTATGGTGCCTGCTTTCAACATTTTTTTTAACTTCGGCTGACTGCTCAGGTATGTAGGTATGTCATTTCCGGGAGGGATGGATGATTGCATTTATTTTGCAACTGCTTCTCAAATAATGAATACACGCAGTATCACCTTCATCATCCTCATATCAAAATAAAACGTTTTGTGATACATGCGTGGAGGGGGCATATATGTATTATTCCTCGTCGATGATAAGAAAGAAACAATGATGATGATGATATGATGGTAATGGTGATAGGAAATCTAGTTGAAGTTAAAATGTCCTTCATTTGCATAACACGCATACACATATCTTGTCTTCAAACACTGATCAGTGTACAAAACTCTGACTCTCTTCTGATACTGATTGGCCCTGTTTTCTTTTCTCACTTTGGTTCAGGTGGCAGAGTTGGTCACCACCAACCCAGATGAACGGGCAAGAACACTCGGATCAGGCATCAGCAGCCGTATCGTCGGCAGCTGTGGTGGCAGCAACAGGATCGCCGTCCTCATCTTCAGGTTCTTCAATGGTGCCCCTTTACTCTGATTCACAGCAACAACATCATAATCCCATGGCTTCGAAGACAGGTTTGGCAGGTGTAGGAAGTGCTGCTAGCGTGACCACGTCTGGGGACAGCAACAATGGCACTGGTGAGTAACACACAATCTCTTTAATTCCAAAGTTCTAGTTTTAGCATTTAAAGTAATAGGAACAAATAGTAACGGTGGTACGCTGAAAGTTTATGTACTTATACTAACTTTTGCATATCGGACCACTTTAAAAGAAAAGCTACTTCCGTATTTTTGCACACCTACACTACACAAAAGACAAATGCATGACATGCTTTTTCATTGTCCCAATGCCAGGTCCAGGATCAGCGGGGATTTATGGGAACAGATCTTGGGTGTTGGACGTAGTTCCCCTTTCCGCCCCACCGATCACAACGTCCGCCCGAAACAGTACCAATCATCATCATCATCATCATCATCCTCATGGAATCTCAACAAACTCGTTGGCCAGTAGTAGCAATAATACAAATAATCATACAAATCCTAGTAATACGAACAACAACAACACAAGTAGCATTCCAAACAGTCTTGGTCTTCACACCCCGACCCCCTTCTTCACTCCCAATGAACCTTCCCCAAAGTTCATGAATTCTCCTGTGTTCAGTTATTCCAATCCTGATACGTCCCTGTACCAAGGGCCATTCTCACCGATAAGGGCGTCGTCCTTGTATCCACCGCCAAGTAGTCCATTTACGAATCTCAGTTTGAATTCACCTTTACCACCGCTCCAAAGTTCAGTCGGCTCAAACAGCAGTAGTAGCAGTAGTAGCAGCAGCAGTGGGAGTGGTAGTGGAGGAGGAACACCTGCAAGTGGGGCTGGAGGGGGAATAATGGGAAATCCATGTTTCAACATGATCCCTTCAACACTCTTAAGTCCAGCTCCTTCCCAGGCTTCGACAAACTCGCTCAGTTACGAGGATCTTCATGAGAAGAGTCTGAGCTGCTTCACACCTGTCTGGTCCGTTTTCATGTCGGGAACAAAGGTGCGCTTTGTAGGTGGCATGAATTCTATGGATTGGTATCTGGTGGATTTTTTGGCTCAGAGTGGTGACTCATTGCTGGGATTGAAAGGAGAGTATGCTCCACATGGATTGGAAGTGAGAAAGGTAAGCCCAAAAAATTTGATGATGATGATAATAACAATGATAGCGGTACATAATAGAGTAAAAGCTTGATTTTCATTTTGTATTGAAGAAAAAAGGGATTTTTTGTCTGTCAACTCATATATTTCTTTTCACAAGTGCCTTCTTTCTTTAACTTTGTGTGTGTGTGTGCATCCAAAGCGCTGCGAGCTCCTTCATAAAATTTCTATTCAATCTTTTCAAGAATTATACTGATTTTTGTAAGTTGGTTGTCCTTCTGGTGAAGTGACACAAAAGTGAACAAATCTATTTCCATCAACGTATCATATTGCACGGCTATATGTGAGTGTGCATATGAATTTGAGCGTTGTGTTGTAATGAAACGGATCACAATGAACATAGAATTCTTTAACATATTTAATATATACCTTGTTGCTGGAACACATTTATAACTGGTTCCTTCTCTATATCAAATGTCGAGGCTTTCACAATCACATTACTTTTATTAACAGCAAATCCATTTTTGTATTGTGTCTGTATTGAACCCAGCCGAAAGAAAATCTTTTTACGAGATAATAACGATGAAAACTTACGATCTTTTTGACATTATGCAAAGGGTTCGAGTATTGAATTGAGGTGAGTCGAAGTGGAATCGCTAGCATTCCAGTTTCAATATGCTTTGTTAATCGGTTCCCTTTTCTTAAGACTACAATATCCTTTTTCAAATTCATTTTTTCTTCAACCCAAATTCTAATTGGTGTACATTTTTTCTATTGAAAGGAGTAAAGAAATATTTCAATATAGTGATCCTGAATATTTCCGAACCACATATATTGCTTTTTCTTTCTTTTCTGTTTCGAACATGTAAATTGTACAGTACAACAATAAATACAAGCTTAAAACTTCATCGTCGCTGCATTCTCATTTCTTTTTTGGCCGAAATTTAAAACCCATTTGGAGGAGGCTCAAAATAAATTTGAATTTACAATTGAATGGTAATATAATGTTGAGGTGAGTGACTGCAAATGGATCGGAGAAAAAGACTTGAATTTCAAAATGTTTTCCTTTTGTCTCCAGAAGACGAGATGCACAAAAAGTTGTGTGAAACTTTATACAGCACAACTCTCATTCGACGTATGCATCTGCTTTATGTATTCAATTCTTCGACAAAATCGAATATCAATCATATTTAGCCTTCCTTAAAACACTGACATTTATTTTACATAAGTATACTTTAGTAGTGTGGCAGATCAAAAAAGCTACCATCATGAATGTCGATTTCTGTCTGGAATACTTTATTCCTGTCATTACATGTCACTCTCAGTTTGACGTATATTCATCCTTAAATATTCAACGTTGCTTGCAATCAAGTACATTCAAACTAACGGAAAAGCCTTCCGCAAAATGGATATTGCTTAATAACGAATCAAGTTTCTTTGTAATCCCAAGAAAGAAGGCGTACAAAAGTGTATATGTATTTACGTGACGAATGTCCTGATAAATGTCTTGAGATGTCTGTAATATGATCTACAAATAAATTTTGTTTTGCATTTTTAGCTTGTTATGACGAGTTCACCAAAGGAAAGAGTTCAATTGACCTTTTGCCCAGTGGCTGACCCAAATCATCCAACGATGGAAGTAAATTGCGAGCCTGGACATCCTTTCATGGTGGATAAGAAGGGTAAGAAAGACTAAGCAATTTTTCCACAGATTGCTGCTAACATAAATAAATCCATATTGAAGGCTGAAACAAAGTCTAGTTTTCTCAAGTCATGTGAGATCTCTTCCAAAAATATACCGATATGATATTTCACAATTTATTGAAAAATTTGAAGAAAAAATTTGCTATCGAAGTTCCAATGTAAGAATACCTTCCTAATTATAACAGGATTTTATCCCATTTTTTACATTGCTTCCCTAAACAGTTTATTTGTGCGATGGAAGGAGTATAATCCTCAAGAAAATGAGGACTTTCTGTCTGGTTGCCGCAGTCGCACATCTCGATGAACTAAATAAATGTTATTGACTTTCCATGAGGAACAGTATATTCCTATTTAAATGCAAATCATGCATGTTCGCAGCGATTAAGATAAGTCCAGAAACACATATGTCATATATGGATGGATACATTATGTCTGCCATGCGGATGAAAGTTGATTGGCATCCCTAAAAGATACAAAAGTATAACGCGAGACGTATATAAATATGTGCTTATATAAGCGTCGTTAATTTTGTCATATATCGTGTCTGACTCGATGTCGATACCACACAGCTTTTCAAAGAGCATTAGCCCTTTTAGCACTATTATATTTTAAATGATGTTACGATTCCAAATCCATATATTTATGCTTGCAGAGATGTAAATTCATATTCATATATTTCATATTATGTAGGTTGGTGTGCCGTTAAACCCGAAGTGTTCCAAGAGACTTATGGGGCTCTGTGCCAACAACTGGAATGTGGCGATATATGTCTCAACCTGAATATTTCACGGAGTCCAAATAATAACAACAACAACGTCATCGCCATCAATAACAATGCTAATTTCCTTCATCATCAGCAGTCCCTTCTCCATCACAATTCAGGGTTCCACAACGCCCTCATCCACGGCCAAAATCATGCACCTTCCTCCAGCACGGGTGTCCCGAATTACAACAATACTATCATAAACACAAGCTCCGGCTCAATAGGTGGAGTACCAGCGAATGTGCTCGCTAACATGCACAACATTAGTCACCTCCATTCAGGAAGCAATCATATCAACAACAACAACAACAACAGTATAGGAAATCCACCAATGAGTTCGCTAATGACTTCAACGTTATCACCACCCTCCATAAAAATGGAGACAATTGATGAGAAACCTATTCCCATCTCGGTTCTTCCTCAAAATCCTCAAAGTGGGATTCATATGTCCATCATGCAATCACCTCCTCCGCCACCCATGCAACATCAGCAATCCCACCATCATCATCAACGCCACCTTGGAGGAAATGGAGCTGGCAATAGTAGAAAAACGAGTGCAGCTCATTCCCATGTGCCGCCAGGTTCCCCAGCGAAGCGAGCGAAAGATGGGAAGGACGCTCAAGGTGGAGATGGTCAACCTGCCAAAGGTCGCAGACCGATGAATGCTTTCCTCCTCTTTGCCAAAGACAAACGGCCTGAATTAATCCAGAAGTATCCTGGCAAAGATAATCGGTAAACATCCTTAATGATCCATCTCGTACTACATTCACATACGTTAGATAATTATGTTTTTAAAAATTTCTACAATGTAAAATCTTTTTCTTATCCCAACAGAACGATAAGTGTCCTTTTGGGAGAAGCTTGGCAAAAATTAGCTCCTCCAGAAAGAGAAAGGTACTCTTCCAATGCTAAAGCGAGAGCAGAGGAGCAGAAGAGAATTCATCCTGATTGTTGGAAGCGGAAGCGCTCCCAATCAACAAGCTCATAATACGATTAGATCTCTGGCGATTGCTAATCATCTTATAGGCATCACAACTTTTAATTTATACATAATAACCTGTAGATAATCTCTCAATTATATATGCAGAAAATGTCATAATAATAATGTTGTGCACACTGCGCACTAAATATTGAAACTGCAATCTTATTGCTTCAGGTGAAAGGTATATTTCCTTTCGCTTTGAACAATGATATGAATTAATAGAAACAAGGAAAAATATTGAATACTGCAAAACTCAAGAATGTTCAGTCATCATTTCTCTGGTACACCAATATTTTATCCTTGTGTACAGTTATATAGAATTTGAGAAATTCTACCTGTCTACTTCATTAGCTAAATCCATTTTGTTGCACTCATATATTGTATAGCGATTGACGATGCAAGTTTAATTATTTTTACCATAGATTATTTATTGTTTATCTCTGATTTTTACACACTGTAGTTATCAGCACAACAAAAAACTTATGTTATCATGTGTACTGCCTGTTTTTAAATGTAATCATATTCATGTTCAATATTTTGTTGATTTTTTTTGGAAACTATATAAACTAGTTGTTTACAGAGGTTCCTTCTGCTATATATTTAGTATACAAATACACAGCTTGTCGATTTGAATAGCTTTAAACAATGTGTTGAATACATTTAAATGTCGGGGTCAAATGTTTTACACAATCGACCTTATGTAGTCCATTGTATGTTATTACTTTCAAAAGCCATATATATATTTGTGCAAATCGTGTGTGATTTGTAAAATTGTAACGTGCATTGCAAGTAGTTCTTCCTTTAGAAACAATATATATATTTGTATAGGTCTACGCGAGTTTATGTTTTTACAGAAAATACAATCCATTCAACCCTGATAATCTAAACTCAAATGTGACAAAAAATGAGACAATCAATCATTCTGTGAAAGAAAGAAACTAAATATATGTAAAACACATGCAATCATTCACACCAGCAACATAATATTGAACCGGTGTCGTATGAATTATATTGAATAATTTATATATACTAAATCATGTCTTTCAATGATAGATTTTTGATAGTGATCAAGTTTATGCATATTTGTGCTACTGTAATTCTGTAATGTTAACGTATAGATAATTTGTGTAAAAAAATAATCGTATATAATATCGTGTGATTCATTGAGCAGGCATATATTTTGTCAGTTCTTTAAAAAAATGATATGAGAGACCGCTTAAACACTTTCTCGTTTTTTTGTGAGATATATACTGTCTGCAGATAAATAATCACAAAGGAGACAACCCGCAAACATTTCATGTACAAAGACAAAGAAATCTTGTTTATAATTAAACATTTAATCTCAGAATATAAAAAAAAGATTTATGCGCTTGTGAGGAAAAACAAAACAATATAAAATAGAGAAAAAAAAAAGTTTTATGAGAAATCTACACTACTACTGGACCTGTAGAGAAAGCTTTCAAGTAAAATTTATGTCGATGCTCATTTTTTCCCATTCATTTTTTCATATATAAATGTACAATCACAAATTTAAAGAAAAAAAATCTTGCATCAAGTACATACATACAATCAAATGTATGTACATAATTTTGTATGCAATTACGGATCTCAATAATCTCCAAAGTGGCTTACAAGGTGAAAGTGATATATATTATGATAACATAATAATGAATGACCAAAAGAACTTTACTGATTTTTTAAGAGAAAAATAAGCTCATGAAAAAAATATATATTACTTTCGTTGACGTTGACAAGAAAAAAGAAGAGGAGGAAAAACTTCATCTCTTCACTCAAAATTTTTTTATATTTGTTCATTTTATTTTTCCACGAAAATGATACATGTTTCAACTATATTCTGACAAATGATGATGATGCGTTTTTATATGAAAAAAATATGTAGTTTATTAATGTTAATTTGGACAAAAAATTATGTATACCTTTCATTATTATGTGTATGGTAGAGAAATAATTGTAGTTTGTATGTATAAAAATCTCAAATTGTCAATAATTGTGAATACGCTTTTTTTCTTGTGTCCACTCCACAGTAGTCCAAGTTATTATGCTTCAACTACTAAATATAAATATATATGATGAATGATGATCGATTACGTTTACAGGAAGCTAGAGCGACAATCGATCTCAATTAAAAATAAATTTTACAGTTGTCTTTCAGGCAGATACATATAAAAATATACATATTTATACAGGCAATCTTTACGGAATATTATGCGACGAGAAAATTTAATGTGAATACCTTGTGAACAAGTTTATATATTAAATATATGTAGTAATTTTGTCATAATTCATATGGTGGTAATTGTAAAACCCATGTTTGATGTTGGCAAATTTAGTGCCAGTTTTTAGGAGTAGACTTGGTTGGTTATATAAACCTTAGCTTTATATTATTACTTATTAATTATTTTATTAGGTTAAGTTTTGACTAGAATAAGACTCTCATCATATCGTTCGCATTTCATATTTAATATAAGCTGGCGAACCGATATATTTGTAATTTATCGTAAATGTGTGCTTCCCAATAAAATGCAGTGTTTTTAGCAATTTGTGTACGTAAAAAAAGTTAATGGAGCAATCAAGAGTTACGTTGCATTGATTGAAATAATGAGGCTTGCATATCAAATATAAAAGTATTCTTGGAGTGATACTTTTTTATTCATTTTTTCCATCACATTTTTCATATATATATATTGTACATATAATAACTTTTTAAAGTATTTTAAATTTCACTCAGACTTTCTAGCATGCAGTTCACACTACTTTCACCAGTAGCTCATCTTTTCTTACCCTTATCCCAGTCTATTAGTTTATTTGAAGGAAACAACGACTATATATACTCTCATTACCACATGCGGATATATATTCGAGTTTCTGAGTAAATTTTATCCTAAACTATAAATTGTGTTAGTAAGATTATCCACTTCTAACGAAAAAATATTTTGCTATTTTTGGCAGACTATAATATTCAGGTGATCATATATTTTTTATGAATTTGGCACGTTTTTAAAGCTTTCATTCAAGCATGACTCATTCAAAGTTAGTCTTTTTCATGTGTACACATTTTGAATTAATTTTTTCCGAAGGTTGCAAATATTAATTTGTAACTTCATTAAATCTGAATCTGACACTAGAATTAATTTGTAATTATATAGAGCTTACTTGTTGTAGCTATATGTAAATAATCTGAGATATGTTATGAATATATATACCTTCTCCCGAACACTTGCTAAACTCGTTAATTTTTTTTTCTCAATTTTGTTGACTAATTGCATATGTAGGATGATTGAGTTCTTTCTTTTTCTACACCATCCAAAAAATATTTCTCATATTCCTCTTCTAGTTATAGCTATTGCACAACATTCCTTAATACCGATCACTTACGTGATTGTCCTATTCTCACATTCAATTACATTGAGACATTTTACTGATCAGCATATGAAATATAATTTCCTAATGGCTAGAGTCTGCTGGATTCTCTAGATTGTAGTTACGCTCTACACTGCATTGTAGAAATACATTTTGGTATATATGTTTCTGAAAATCATATTGATGTATTAAAAATGTATTTTTTTCAATTGAAAGAGAGATAGATGTCTACTTTGCTGCTCCATTGGACACATCGCCCACAGGTTCATGAGGTGCAGGCAGTTTATCCCAGTTGGGCTCGACTCCCCAAATTTCCCGAGCATACTCGGAAATCGTGCGATCACTGGAGAATTTTCCGGAGGAAGCAATGTTATGGATGGCCATTTTGGTCCAGAGTTCTTGATTCTATATAGGTTTGAGTAAAATGGGATAAATTTTTTTAGATGATACTGCAATAACGCATATATACGCACATTGTAGGAAAAAATTAAATTCCCCTCACCATGTAAGTCTCATTGACTTTATCCTGGCATTTAATGTAGTCATCAAAATCAGCCAGCGTCAAGAATCTATCATATTTCATCAGTACATCAACTATATCCTGGAATTCTCCAGGCATATTTGGGCTGAAGAAACCGTGACGGATTTGCTCAATGCATTGTTTCAGCTCAGGATTCCTCTCGTAGTAAACGTTCGCATCGTATCCCTTCTTTTTGAGCTCTTCAACTTCATCCACTTTCATCCCGAAGATGAAGATGTTCTCTTTTCCCATCTCTTCCATCATTTCAATGTTTGCACCGTCGAGAGTTCCAATGGTGAGGGCTCCATTGAGCTGTTAAAAATAATTGCAATCAATGGTTAATCAAATTTACATGAACTGAATTGTCAGTTAAAATTCAAAAGATCATTATTATTACCATGAATTTCATGTTTCCAGTTCCTGAGGCTTCAGTGCCTGCTGTGGAGATCTGCTCACTCAAGTCCGCTGCTGGAATAACCTTTTCAGCTAGAGTTACACGATAATTTTCCAGGTAGATAACCTTGAGTTTATCGCCAACGATGGGATCGTTGTTGATAACTCTTGCAACGGCACAGAATAACTTTATGATTTTCTTTGCCGTGTGGTATCCAGGAGCAGCCTTGCCACCGATCATGACGGTTCTTGGCACAAATTTGCCAGTTGGATTCCGCTTAATTCGGTTGTACATTGTGATGACGTGAAGGCAGTTTAGGAGCTGGCGTTTGTACTCGTGAATTCGCTTAACCTGGACGAAAAAATAATTGTTAAAAAATATAGAAAATGGCAATTCATTTTTGTTTCGTTAAAAGGTTTTAGCGGAGTATTTAAGTACTTACATGGACATCAAACATGGAAGCCGGATTAATTTTCACTCCATACTCCTTCTCAAGGTAGGAGGCAAGCTTCATCTTGTTCTCCTGCTTAACGGTTTGAATACTTCGATAGAAAGCAGGATCTGAATCAAACTTCTTGAGCTTCACCAAGTCATCCAAATGGGTAATCCAGTTATCTCCAATTTTCTACATACCGAATCAAGAGAATACAACCTTCAAATTTGCTTCAAATTTGAAAATGCTTTCCAAAGCCATTTGCAAACTCAAATACCTCGGCAATAACGTCAGCCAAGCTTGGATTGCAAAGTAAGAGCCACCGCCTTGGGGTAATACCGTTAGTCTTGTTTTGGAATCTATCTGGGAACATTTCTGCGAAGTCTTTGAAGCTAAAATCGCCAAAAACGATGTAAAATAAAATATATTACAAACAATGCCAGCCAGTGACAATGCAGTGATGTAGAATTTGCAGTGGAACATACATGTCATTTTTGATAATCTCGGAGTGGAGGGCTGCCACTCCATTAATTGCGTGAGAGCCTACAATGGACAGATATGCCATGTTAATTTTCTTCTCATCATATTCCTCCACAAGAGACATTCTTCGCATCCTGTCCAGATCGCCAGGCCACATCTTTTCTACTTCCTGTAAATATTTTATAAGGGATGCAATTGTAGTCCAAATAAAAAGTTATCTTCCTTTTGCTTCCATTATTTTTATGAAATTGGTTATATAAAAACCTGAAGATGGAGGAAATTGATGTGGTAGATAATCTCTAAATGTCTTGGTAAGATATACTCCAACATTGAGCAAGGCCATCTCTCCAAAGCTTCAGGCAAAACTGTGTGGTTTGTGTACGCACAAGTCCTCACTGTGATATCCCAGGCCTGCAGATTTACATTTATAAGCACAAAGTAATTATTAGAAAATATTCTATATCAAATTTGTCACGTGAGGAAACAACAACTAACCTTTTCCCAAGGGAGTTCTTCAATATCGACCAAAATTCTCATCAACTCCGCAATAGCCAGAGATGGATGAGTATCATTCAATTGGATGGCCACCTTCTCAGGTAGCAGATCCAAATTGTTCCTCGTAACCTCTCGGCTTCCAAATTTCGAGGTTTTAAACCTTCGAATGATGTCCTACAACAAAGGAATCATTCATGACATTAGATTACGAGTTCAAACCATGCAAAAAATGACATTACCAGATATTGATGTGGTTCCTTACTCGTAACGTCGCAGAAACCATAAAATACTCTTGCTTCAATCGCAGTTCCCTTCCTTCGAAATGGTTTTCATTTGGGTACAGTACCCTGGAAATATTCTCAGCCAAATTCCGGTCCAAAACCGCTTGGATGTAGTCACCGTCATTAACTATTAAAATATATGCACTTTGAATTCATATGCTCCCACATTCTCATTTTCTTCTTCGTATATGGTATATTTCATTAATTGCACCAAACTTACAGAATTTCAGATCAAACTCAACTGGAGACTTGGCAGACCACAGGCGGAGAGTGTTGACGATGTTATTTCCGTAGCCAGGAATGGGGTAATCGTATGGCATAGCAAGAACGGTCTGGAAATGCCCAATCAATTTATATATTCGAATGCCATATTTTTTTTGAAGTTACGCATTCGCTTATCCTTAATTCGATTCATACCTGAGAGTTAACCCATCGACGTTTGCTGGAGAAACCTCCATCTCCCTCAACTCTCCCGTAGAACTGAACCGGTAGGGTATACTCGGGACGACCTTTCTCCCAAGGATTACCGTACCGAAGCCAGTCATCAGGCTCCTCCACTTGCTCTCCATTTTTAATGCGCTGAGCGAAAATCCCGTACTCGTACCTGATTCCATAGCCATACGCAGCAAGACCCAAAGTGGCCATGGAGTCAAGGAAGCAGGCGGCAAGTCGACCTAGACCTCCATTACCCAACCCAGCATCTTCTTCCATCTCTTCAAGCTCCTCAATATCCAGACCAAGCTGGTACATGGCTTCATCGCATGCACTCTGGATGCCAATATTGCCCATGGTATTTTGCAGGGACCGTCCCATGTAGAACTCCAGGGAGAGATAGTAGATCCTCTGAAATATTCCCGAATCCGAATATCATTTTCGTGTGCTCCATTTTACACTTCTTTCATGGAAAGTAGAGTGTATATTTGACATGAGATACATACCTTTGGGTCCTTGTCATACCAGTATTGCTGAGTACGAATCCATCGGGAGACCAAGTGGTCCTTAACGGTATGCGCAAGAGCAAAGAAGTAGTCCCTTGGAGTTGCCACATTCCGATCCTTTACCAAAGTGTAGTGGACATGCCGATTGAATGTCTTCTTCACATTCGCCACATTCTCAACTTGGGCGATCCCACGGACGCTAATTTGCTTCCGTTTGTCATGATCCGAAGCTGACATTTTGGGAAGCTAAAAGTTGATCCGCTGAAACCTGAACAAATTGATGACAACCTGAGGTTATATGAAGTTTTGACAATTTTATTATTTAGCCTGCTTTTATTTTGAGCACAAAATAAATGAGCAGATCAGACTCAGAGGAGAGGAATCGAACGACTAGACAGCTAAAGCCTATTCCGTTTCCACTCCTTCAATTTCTTCCAAAGTCTGAATTATCATACGCATGCATATTATTCATGGAGGATTAAGGTACAAATACATGAACATAAGATTTTTGATTAGCTTTACAAACACAATGTAAGCCGGCTTCCATTGCAATTCACAGTGTATCCACCACCTCCATTAATATTTTATGGAGAGATGTGATGAGCTTATAGCATATCAGCCTTCATAGTCTTAAAGCATTCAATAATAACATGTTTGCCGTAATGGCAGTCCACAGAAAATCATGTTAGCAGAATGCATTACATGTGTATAATTTTCAGAGAGGACCATACGCCAAACCACAAGGCAAAGTTCGTAGGACCATTTGCAATGAAAAACTTCCAATGTTTTTATCACTTACTTGGCCTGTGTTTCGATGGACGGTGGTGGTCGTGCGATGTGATCACTTCTGCTGACTTGTTTATTTCCAGCCGTCACTATATCGTATTAGAAATACGTGTGCGATCAGATCTGAAATGATGATTCGTGATTGAACCAAAAACGATCTCGAATAAGACTATTAAGAATTAAGAGTGGCTTGGCCAGCACCTAAAAGTCGAAGGTTTCAGAGAGGACTTTATAGTTGAAAATGAGTGGCTATAAGGCATAATATTTATAAATGCGATTTGTTACTCTCAAGGTTTTTATGCTCCAAGAACTTATGTAGCAACAAAAAATACAAGAGTGAGAGAACTTGGAGACTCCCTCACACAATAAGTTCCAAAAAACACATGAACGCAGCATGCATGTCTGTGTCGAAAGGAAAACTTGTGTGCAAAGCTTACATATCACAGATATATGCATTCGCAAAGAGGCTGTTATATGCGAAATAGTGACATCCACATGCACATGCTTTTTATGCCTACTCATATAAAAAATCAACATTTTTCCATCTACTCTGCTGTCCAAAAAGAGATATATGTTTAGATTTGAGAGCAAGCACCCATCTCGGCACATCTTACTTGCTTTGCCTTCTCCACTTTGGCAAAAGCAGGCGCCTTCAAAAGCCTCCTCCTCTTGGAACTCTAAAAAACCAAACCAAATCTTAAGACTTTAGCAGTAGAAACAAGTTTTATTTTCATCTCTTGTTTTTCTCCAACATAAAGTTCAAATGCGTACATAAGCATTTAATCTATAGAAAGAAGCTCCATAAAATCGTTGACGAAACAAAGCTTTACTTCATGGTTAGCCTCTCATATTCTCTGACGCTGAGCTCTAGTAGATATGACTTTTATAAAGGAAAGCACTTATTTCATATTTGAAGTATTAATTTAGGCATGAATGTCTGCTACCATAATTCATTCATTGTGCCCTTAAGTATGTAGGTAGGAGGGTGGAACCAAGAGCGTTGTTCTCTTTTTAAGGATTGGAAGGTTAGTTGACCTGGTCTGGTCTGGCCTGTCATTATTACGAATTCGGCAACCTTTTCATAACTTTATGGCCCACACGACATAAGAATTTTCCATAATGCGTTTACATTCATGAATGATATTTTTCAGTGACTGTCATCTTCATATAGCATTACCATATTGCTGCTGCAGCCATTCTTACTTTTTCAAGACGAAGGTTGAAGATGGGTTGGGTAAATGAAAGGGAAAATAAAACACACTTCCAATGTACGCTATTGCTATTAACGTTTAACATGTGACTACAAGTGATGGTTGTGTCAATGCAAGGAAAACTTGAGTGAAGTTAGGATGATGATGACGATATCCCAACTCATGCCAACGAGACAGACATTGCATCGCCTGAGCACGTTGCTATCACACGCCGGCCGCTGTACCACTTCCATACAACTAATGCATCGTTTTCGCCTCTGGGATGATGATGTGTGTTTTGGTTAATTGCAATCCTTACTATTGTAGAGCTATTAGTTCCATACTTCCATGTCATAGTGCGAGACTTCAGGTTTATGTCCCGCTCTCATCTCACAGATAACCGCATTGTTTAGAATCCAGAAATATCGAGTTTTGAATTCGGGTAAAAATAATAAAAATGAACTTGTTTGATCGATCGTTGATGATGCATGCAAGAAAGAACGCAATCGTCATGATGTGTTCCTGTTTAAAAATGTAAACTCATGCCATTGCATTAGCTTCTCACACGTCTGACATGTGCACAAGCACCTGACTCTCTGAACAATAAAATTGCGCAGGAATGCCCACTTGCCTCATTGCCTGTGGTAATGGTTTACAACAATCATGACATGACTAACTCTTTCATCATTCCTTATATTAGAGGAAGACATTTTGCGAGACAGTGGGTAAGCCCATGATCCGAATATGCTGGATTCAGCAAAGGTAGGAGAAAAAACATGGCAATGCTCTCTTTCACTTTCACAAGGATGTGAATGTGGGCACAGCCAAATGTATATAAACCTGCTGAAAGTCAAAGTCAAGGATTACCGGATAGTGATTGCGGAGTGGGCTGGGACATAGACCGTGCAGTCCCGATCGTGATAGGGAGCATGTACATATTACGTAATCACTTTTTTGGCCATTTTTTACCCACCCACCCACCTGAATAATATAAACGGCCAATTTTCCCATTTACCTTAACATTAGGGGTAAGCTTCCGATGACCTGCCCACCCACCCTACGGGATTAGCTAATATGTACACGTTCCCAATGGTCAAATGGTATGGTGTGGTGTGCGTAACCTTGTTGCTAAATCTTCACACTCTCTACCTAAAATACTTGTTGCGTCTAAATTATATATGCAAAGTTTAAGTACAATCCTTTCACACATGAACCTATCATATCCCCGCCTCCAAAAAAATCCTTTTTCTTAACAAAACAAGCTGTTTTCCAGCTGGAAATCTTAAAAGTAGGATTTAGCCAAGGGAGTGGAATGGAAAATAACGTGAGTATAAGTAATAAAGTAATATGCAATACATGCATGTGACCATTGATCTATTGCGTTTTTTCTTTGTCAATGCTTTGTTATTGTGGACTGGACTGGATTTCCATTATCCTCTCAAACCAGCGATTGTGCAATGGTTTTATATGGGAATTGTGTTTTGCGTTTGTTTATGCGTTGTATGCTTTTGTTTTTATGAATAAATGCGTATGCATTCCAATAACAAAAAATAAGCAAAGCTGTGCAAAACTTGATCTGACATAAATGAGCATGGTAATTAGTGTGTG